>ML809139.1:92647-103629 GCA_009831015.1 Picea engelmannii | reverse complement strand
CGCAGGAGAATATACAAGTAGCCTGCGAACATGTTTCAAAATGTGAGTTCTGGAAGAAGACAACTGTAACTTTTCTCAGGAAAGTATTCTTGGTAAAGAGCTTGATCTTCCATCATCATGATATCATCATGACATCATCACAACAACCAAATTTGTGGATAATAGAATGCCCCCCAAAGTCTGAGAGCGGAACCAGTGACGGTTGATAGACTTTGTAAGCTGCATGTGTGTGTCAAGAACCAAAAGCACATCTAATCAGAGACCTGCAAACATCCCAGCATTAGCAGAATATCATATATATCAATTCTGAGGTAGGCATTCCCATACTCAGATCATAGACTGATGACATCATAAACCAAGGTCATGGCCACCAATCATACATTGTGGATCCATGCCGTCACTATATAGCACAGCCACCTGAATACACTGTGGATCTATGCGACAAATTTTCAGTCAAGACGACATAGCCACGAAACATACACAGTAGATCTATGTGTCGTAAATCATGTATACTCCATCGCAACCTAGATCACAAAGATAATATCCAGGGTCTTCAATCTCGTCGCCCAAAGTACGAATCGGACCATGTGATTACATGTGTCGAAGTTGAACATGGTAGAAACCCCTTGATTACCGGTCATTGATGTATACCGTTAACAAGTGCGAGATAAATCACCATTAATGTCAATGACTCCCAAGGTACTATAGTACAATCCGTTGACTGTGAATAAATAAGTTGATGTTGAACACTCGATGGAATATCTCGATCAGGGGTCAATGATGTAAACCCACTGTCGAAAGCGAGAAGCTTGCCATTGAGGCATGCAAGCTTCAAGGTACTAAATAATTTCTAAGTCTTGACTCTGGATAATGTGCTGATGTCGACAGAACAAGACTTGTCACAGGAGGGCCTTGATGTATCCCACATCAGTGACACGAAATGAGTAACAAAGTTTGAAAGTGAAACAGAGCATGTGACAATTGGACTTTGGACACAGGGAAGGCCGACACGAAAAGAAAGTATAACTGCAGATGGCCGACTCGAAAGAGGTTTGGACTGCTCTTGAACATATGGATGACACGACCAATGATTTGGCAGCATTGACTCAAAGACGACACGTGGAAAGACCTTGTTATTGAATCGACTGAGACAAATGGATTTCCCAAACCGGCTTCAAATGATGAATAGGGGGTGTCATGTTTAAGAGCGACACTTACTGCCAATTAACACAAAGATGAAACATATCCCTTTCCCACATTTTCCCCCACCATTTCTGGCAAGTACCTCTTTATTTTTACGCAAGCTTGAAGAGGATCACATATGCTTGTTGATATAAGCTCATCCTTCGGACGAGTCCCTCGGAGTATTTTTAATGAAGGAGTGGTTCGGTCCCATCATGGGTCAATCAATGTTTGTTTAACGAGTCCAGAGATAGAAAACTCGAAGGTTTTTCAGGATTATAGAGTTTGAAAAAACAATCAAAAGAGAACTCTCTCAGTGCCTTTTTCGTACAATAGTCCAACGAGACCGAAAAAGGGTTAAAATATCGCTCGAAGGACGCGTAACTTCAAATACTTTAATGAGTGTGAAAAGAGCAAGATCACTCGGCAATCTTTTCATATTTAGGGAGTCATGAAAATAGCTTAAAGTTAACTCCAGGGGGGTTCCTTTTTCGTGTAACCACAGCGAGCCTGGAAAAGAGATAAAACAACGCTCGATCACATTCTCATGTTTTTCGCAAGTGCAAGAACGGATAAAAGGCACTTGAGGTCTTATATCAAAACCATAGGAAACAAACAAAAAACACATCATATTGCAAAATGTTTTCGTCCATAATCATCTACATTGGGTACCTGCAAGTCATTTTACTCACTTTCGTATTAGAAATTAGGGTAAAATAGTGAGTAAATATAAAAAACCCTCTTTTATCATGGTAAAAAGTAAATAAAACAAATTTACCATTCATTTTTACCATATAGTTTTACCCATTTACCATTTTAGTGCAAAAAACCTCTATTTTACCTCTGATCTTCATCGTCGATTTTCGGGAGCTTTGGCGCATCATTCCATGAACCATCTGGATCAGATTGGTAAGTTCCCAATTCTCTAGCCTTTCATGGTTTAATTTCATGATTTTAGTGGCTAAATTTCAAGTTTTAAGTTAGTTTTTGAAACCCTATGCGTGAATGAGGATTCTCGCAGGCTGCCCATACGGGGCCTGCGAGAAGTTCTCATTCTCGCAGGTGGGTTTGAGCTACAGTGCGATAAGTTCGCACTGTGCGCTATAAGTCACCTGCGAACAACGCAGAGTCCAAAATTTTTTATAATTTTTAGCCAATAAAACCAATTTTTCTCATGTTTTAAATCATTAACTATCTTCACATGGTTGTCATGCAGGTTAATAACTATCAAAATGGTGCTCGAATGGAGAGAAAGGGAAAATGAGGATGATAATTCAACTGCCAAAAATCACCCTCAAACCATTTTCGTTTTAAGAGATTGCGGTCTCCTAAAGTATTTCTGCATACCGGGCATGAGAGCCCAAGTTCGATTGTTGGAACATTTAGTCCGGATGTGGGATCCGGATCAGCAGGTTTTTAATGTCGGTGCTCACACATTGACGATTAATATTGAGGATATATATTTCCTGACTGGGTTGTCAAGATGGGGTTCTTATGTCAGTTTGACTGGTAACCGCAGGGGTGGTATGAAAATGAGTGAGTATTTTCGAGAGTATTGCGTGCCAGAGGCTGAAAGACAAAAAGGAAAAGTGGTCATTTGGGGAGTGACTGATATAACTCTCCGTACCATTCTCTTCACTATAGCTCGGATGGCAGGAAGTGTCGCCCCACATATGGCTCTACAGAGATATTTTCAGTATGCCCTCGAGTGTGTCGAGCCTCGGGTCTTCAACTGGGATGATGCAGTGTTACACAACCTCAAGAAACAATTGACCAAATGCAGGCGTGGAAATCTAAAGAAGTTTGGTTATGGATCGCTGCTAGTGTCCTTTTTCTGTGAGAGGGTCCCAGTGTATAGGCTTCAGGATGATTGGCACTTTCCGGGTCCCAGGGATCCACGGATGTTACGATGGTGCCAACTCATGGCTAGACATGTGACAGGACCGATCGTCAGGTATGACGATCGCTTCTTTGACTGTATCCAAGGCCAGGTTTTGATGATAGAGGATTATGCGTATGTTGGCTTGGAATTTCGCGGTGATCCTGACCTTGCCCTTCTTGAAGACGCACAGTGGGGAGATATTGGTAAGAAGTACACCAACTTTTAACTTTTTAGATGTTTTTGTATTTTCATCATATTAAATGTTTTTTGGTTTTATGGTTTTATCCGAAGACTAACACCAAAATCTTGTTGATAACATAGATGTTGGGGCATATAGACCTGCTGGTAATTCTCCTGTTCAGCGTCGAGGAGAGGCAGCAGTCCCAGTCCCCCAGTATGCCGAGGACTATCTTATAGTGGAGAAAAACTTAGAGGGTCGTATGGCCGATGTTCCAGAGATGCCTCTGGAGGAGATCCCATGACGCGATCAACGTCACACCATGGGAGTCTCTGCCTCTATGGGTCGTTTGCTCCGCAGAGTAGCCAGGGCCTTAGCATGATATCGTGAACATCATTAGTGATGTCACTTTGTAGAAGCCAAGATCTTCAATTTTTGATATTTTGGTCTTCAGACACATTTTGTAAAAACAAACTTTGATCGTTATATATATACATGAGTTCTACCGGCTTACTTTACATTTGTGTACAATTTAATGTGTTTAATTTTATAAGTGATTTAAATGCCTGTCCAATACATAATTAGCTAAAGCATCTGTCAATGTATTAAGACTTCTCGGAATGTGTTGATATTCTATGTAATCAAAATGTCTTTCCAAGAGGCGAATCTGCAAATATATCCTTAATAAAGTAGGACTTCAAATAGAATATACATTACTGAGTTGTAGTACTACCAACTGCGAGTCAAGTCGAACAGCCAAATAACGAATCCCGAGAGAGATAGCATCAACCAATAATTCAACCACGGTGCTATACTCTGCAATATTGTTGGTTGCTCGGCCAAGACATATACCTCGTAGAGATATGAGTTCGTTTGTTGGGGCATAGATTTCCCAAGCAGCGGAAGCTAGGTTCCGAGTACTACGACTAGCACCGTCGGTGAAGCCAATATAAGGTAGCGAATACTCTGACATCTGGCAATCAAACACAACATCACATAATGGTAGAGACCAGATAATGTCAAAACAAAACTAAAGTAACACACACACAGTATGATACATAAAATACAAGTACTCACGCACAAATGACTTATGCGTAGTACTTCTTCGAGTACAACCCATTCCTGGGTTCACTCAAAGGCACACCATCATAATCAACTAGTTCATACGCTCCTTTTTCCAACACTCTGCTAACAATGTAAGGTCCATGCCACATTGGTTCGAATTTCCCAGCTCCTAGGACATCTTTATCTTGTTCATATAGAAGAACAAGATCTCCTTCAAATAAGACACGCGGGTTGACATGCTTGTCATACTATGCCTTAACACGTTTCTTTTGGGCTTCTATTACAAGAGTAGCGTCACGGCGAGTCTCGTCTAATCACATCAAATACAACAGACATTCCTCTTCGGCAGAAGTATTAGGTAAGATCTCTACAGCTAGCTTCAAAGACGGTATCTCGCATTCTATTGGTACAATGGCTTCCATGCCATAAACTAATAAAAAAGGCGTGAATCCCGTGGCAGACTTAACAGATGTCCGGTATGCCCACAATGCCAAAAATAACATTGTGTGTCAGCTGGTTTTATGGATTCCTATCATCCGCCGAATCATAGTTATAAGAACCTTATTAATGGCTTCGACCTGGCCATTGGCCTGTGGATAATAGGGTGTTGAGCTATCATGACGAAGGCCCAACTTCTTTGTAAGTTCAGACATCATTTTATTTCTAAAATGACTACCGTGATCGGTAACGATAGCCTGAGGAACACCAAAATGAGTGATGACATGGTTGAAAAGGAATAAGGCTGCAGTCTTCCTAGTATTGTTGAATGTCGACATCGCCTCGGCCCACTTTGTGAAATAATCAACAGCTACAATAATGTAACCATGCCCCCCGACCGAGTGAGGGTGACATGTCATGAAATCAATGCCCCATTTAGAAAAATGACCTACGGAGACTACAGGATGAAGGGGAGCAGGATGTGACCGAATCTTCTGATTATAGGTCTGGCAGGCATGACACTTCTGAACAACAGTGATGCAGTCAGTGAATAGGGAAGGCCAAAAGTAACCTGCACGTAAGATCTTATGGGAAGTAGCATACCCAGACATATGACCACCACATGCTCCTGAATGGCAGTCATTCAAAGATTTCTCAGCTTCGTCAAAAGTCAAACAATGCCGAAAGACAGAGTCAATGCCTCGACGGTAAAGAGTATCACCAAGGATAATATAATGACGTGCTTGATAACGTACACGACGTCGTTCATTACTGGACAAATTAGGCCAGAAAGTTTGAGTTTGGAGATATATAATGATGTCTCCGTACCAAATATCGTCGGTACTAATAAGGAAAAGTGACTCATCAGGTAACGAATCGACTGCTACCTTTTCCGTGGCAGTGTGGGGAAAATCACAAATTAACTCAGCGGAAACTAGAGATTTCTTCGACGTGGCGCGATCGAATTCCAAATCGAACTCCTGGAGAATAAAAATCCACTTGGAGTACTTGCCCCCCAACAATTGACGTGTCAATATATGTTGCATGGGGTTACAGTGTGAAATCACTGTAGTCTTCCTGGAGAGAATATAATGACGGAAACGTTGGACTGCTTGGACAACAACCAAGGCTAGCTTCTCAACATGTTGGTACTCGATTTCCGTGGATAATAAACTTCTACTCAATTAATAGATAACATGTTCATCGTGGTTATCATCCTCTTGAACGAGGACCATGCCGATAGTATACTCAGACGCAACTAGATAAAGAAAGTAATCTCGACTATAATCCAGAGGAAAAAGAAGAGGAGCTTTGGTAAGGGATAACTTTAAAGTTTCAAAGGTGTTGTTAGCAACTTTATCCCAAACAAACTCTGAACCTTTCTTTAGAAGATGTGTGAAACCTCGAGTAATCTCAGCGTAATTCGGGATGAAACGACGAAGAAAGTTTGCTTTCCCCTGCAAACTTTGTAACTAACGCAAAGAAGAAGGAGGAGGGAGATTAAGAATCGCCTCAACCTTGATAGGATCTACCCGGATCCCATGGCATGAAACAATGAAACCGAGGAGACGGTCGGATTCAACGCAAAAGACACATTTATGAGGATTCAGGCGAATGCGATAGAATCGAAAATGAACAAAAATCGCGCGAAGGTGAGTAGGGTGATCGGCTCGACATAAAGAGTGAGCCAACAAATCGTCCAAATAAGGTTGAACAATATGCTTGATATCATGAAATGCGTAAGACATAGCACGTTGGAACATAGCACCTGCGTTCTTCAGACCGAATGGAAGTTTTTTGTAGGCGAAAGTACCCCAAGGACATATAAAATCCATTTTATGTTGGTCCTCAGGAGCGATATTGATTTGATTATAGCCGGAAAATCCATCCATGAGGGAAAAGATTTCACTACCGGCACAGTCATCAACGATTTGGTCAACGAAAGGGGTTGGAAAATTGTCCTTTGGACAAGCTTTGTTGATATCCTGATAATCAACACAAACGCGTATACTACCACCATTTTTATCAATCGGTACGGGGTTGGAAACCCATTCTGTCAATGCCACGGGGTAAATGAAACCGGCTTTAAGAAGTTTTTCAACTTCAAGTTTAATGGCTACCGCTTTACGTGGATGAACAGGACGGAGGTGCTGCCGTATTGGTTTAGCTCCGGGGTACGTCTTAATCTCATGAATGACAATAGCAGGGTCAATACCCGACATCTCTTCATAACTCCACGCAAAAATATCACAGAATTCTTTAAACAGGGAAGTATAAGTGACAATTTCGTCGGGAGAACACGAAGCTCCAATATGAATGTTCTCGACTATCCCAGGTTTCACTGAAATATCTATGGGCATCGTGGGTGAAATTTTACTGAGGTTCCCTTCTGCAAACACATCTCGTGTGGATTGAGAAACCGTGGAGATAACAACAACGGTCGACGGAGTCAAAATCCGTTGATAATTATCAAGAGTCTGTTGTTCCAGAAACAAGATGGAACGATGATGCCCATCATCCCAAGGGGTATCTTCCATGACGGACATGATCATCTCGTCAGTGGGAGAGATGACATGGAAAGGATCAGGAGACAACTCGTCAAAAGAAGAAGTAGAAGGGGATGCCGATTGAATGGCTTGATAAGCAGACTCAACCGGACTTAATGGCATAACGTCACCGTAACGAACATGATCTCCAAGATCAGGGACTAGCCAAGGGTCAACAAACACCAAAAGTGCATGAGGTACAATAGAGATCATATTAATAGAAGCAATAAACGGGCGTGGAAGATCAGGTGGTGGTGGTATGGGAAAAGTACCCATTAGTGAAGAGTCTTTTAAAATACCGACCCCGACATTCTCATAACCCGATGGGGTTTTAGCGATGAAAGGCACGTTGCCAACGTGAGTATCAGCATTAAAAAAGGCAAGTTGATCAACCGTAACCACTTTTCCTTGGTGAGGAAATCGTACGACACGGAAAAGGGTTGACACGACAGCACGCATTGAATCGACCCAACTTAGACCAAGTAGAAGGTTATAATCTAAGGGAGTATCGAAAACTTCCACTTCCACCTGAACGGTCTTACCTTCCAGAGTGATAGGCAATGATAGTAGAACACCATAAGGCTTAAAACCCGAGCCATTGAAGGATCGCAAAGTGTTTTGTGATTCGTTTAATGGGGGAGAGCCAATGGCTTTCCAACAAGAAAAAGACATTACACACGTAGAGGCACCCTCATCAATAACAGTCCGGCAAATACTCTTGTCAGAGACCACAACTTGGATTTGAAACGCAAGCTATGGGGGTAACCTTGGAATATGATCATCCAAGTTAAAGACTATCAGCTTCGTATCTGTTGGATCAATGCCACCTATAGCTTTCAACAGTGCCCTTCGTTGCGTAGGACAAGACTGAAGGACTTCCAGGGTAGACATCGTTGAGGGTGCTTGGGCCAGATCTTCGACAATGCTATAGTTCTGGGCTGCCCGAGCATGAGGATTGAATGATGACTTCTTAATGACACCTTTTGGAGGTCGTAAAACTGTATCAAGACTCGGTCGTTCGAGATGAAGAGGACCGTTCATAGGTGGATTGGGTGGAGAAGGCTGTACCAAATCGGGAGGTAAGTCATCAACCTTCTCCTTAGAAGGAGTATAGTCTTTAGCTCTAGTGGTAAGTGCAACATTGTTTTTCGTAGAATCACCGGTGCACATCAAAACATAAGAGTGTGTAGAAGTAGAGGGTTGGTCGTGGATGAACAACGAAGCCTGTTGTTGAGACGGGAAGGGTTGAGACAAGACTGCCGGCGTAGAGGGCTTCGGTGATCCTTGAAGGAACTTGTTAACGTCGGCACGTCTCGGACAATCCTTCGTGTAGTGATCGTCACCACAGATAAGGCAAGGGTAGCGTGGTTTGCACTTATCCCGGTCATCAACAGGAGGAAATTTGGTTTTCTCATTTGGATTATTGTTTTTACCCTCCTTATTCTTGCCTCTCCCTTTTCTAGACTTATTCTTACCGGCCGGCGTAGATTGAACAGCGTTCACTTCAGAGGTTTTACCAGCGGGAGGAGCAGGAGACAGAGAACTTTGTACATTAGAAAAATTGGATTTTGGGGTTGTAGTTGAAATGGAATGTGAGTGGCTATGAGTGGAACCAATCACACCATCAGCTGCATGCGAGGCAACCGGAGTAGTAGAAGTAGTAGAAGCACCAAGACGAGGTAAACCAGGTAGTAAATCATACAAGGTTCCCGTTTGCGAATAAACGAGATCTAGATACTGAGCACGACTAATAGCCTTCTCTTCTGTGAAAACACCACCCATAGCAATGTCTTTACCAATTTTGTTTACAAAAGACTTGGTAAACCACTCTGCCAGTAACTGATCAGGAAGCTCAAGTTTAATGAGACATCGCCTCCATCGCCACTCATGAATATGATCAGATATATGAGTGCCCGAGCTTTGTTTGAAAGAGGTTAAAATCTCAGTTCAGGTATCGTAACGAATCAGTAACTGGTAGTGTGTTAGAAAATCCATTGCAAGGGTGTTGAAATTAGAAAAGAAACCTCGTGGTAATTCAATGTACCACTTCGCAGCAGCACCCATAAGAGTTCGTTGAAAAAAACGCAGTCTAATGGAGTCATCCATCAACGAGTTGGATGAACACCACAAGTGGAAAGTCATGACATGATTATTTGGGTCCTCTCCCACCTTCCCATCGAATTTGGGAATGTCTGATGGAAGCTTTGCAGGAATAGCAGGCCATTGGGGAGAGTGACGAATAGGATCATTGAGAATCCTGGACAAATCTGGCAGATCCAAAGTAGCAAGAAAAGGAAATTGTTGATTCACTTGTGGATACTGGTGACTTTGGGACGGAAGCCCTGTCGGTAGACCAGTGGGACTGTATGCAGTCTTCCCCCAGAGGGAAGATCCTGGTTGGTTTGGTGGTGGTTGAAACAGATAGTAACCCCAAGGATTTTGACCTTGAGTTTGAGTAGTGACTTGAGGTTGAGTAGTCTGACCCGAACCCCAGATAGGATTAGTCACCCCTGGATATGGTTGGCCTGTGGTAGGGACAGCTTGCTGCCCCCCAGCATTTTGAGGAAAATTTTGCATGAGTTGATTCCAATATTGGGCTAATGCAGGAGGTATGTTTTGTCCTAAAGGTGAGGTTGGTCCCCCTATCAAAGGGACAGTTCCACCCGGAAGTTGTGTACCAACCATAGTTTGCGTAGTAACTATGTTATGTCCGGGAAAAGGAAAAGGAAACATACTACCCAGTCCACCAACAGGATTGTGCAAGTTTGGTGCAGCAGTCGGGATAATGCTACTAGTATTAGGATTGCCTGTAGGAAAGAGAGGGAGTTTCGGGATGAAACCGGGAATAGGATGCCCAGGAAACTGAGGACCACCTGGAGAACCAGCTGGAGTATGTGGGGGTGTTGGATGGGAAACATTCAATGATGGATTCAGCGCATGGTAACCAGGAGGTAAATTCGGATTAGCCTCAGGAGTTCTCTGGGTATTAATAGGGGCAAGAGTGGTTGCCGGAATCGTGGTTTGGAAACTCGAAGTAATAGCGAGATGGGCCATCTCAGGAGGGAGAATAAAACGATAAGTGGTAGTCTCGGGTGTAGTCTCTGGTTCAGGAGACACAGGAGGGTTGATTTCATAGACAGGTGTGGACTCAGTACCAAACAAGACTCGTCGGAAATCACCTGACCAAAAAGGATCTTGTCCTACTACACCTTGAGAAGGCCCATCAGTTGATTCAGAGGATGCAACAAAGGTTTCTTCAGAAGGATTTATTCGTCCAACAGGTCGTTCACCACGACGAATGCGATAATCCTCTACAATATTGGTAATTCGAAATTCAGCAAGAGGATCAGTGGGTTCTACTTGTGGAGGTGGTGTAAAAACTTCTGGGACGTCACTGATGTCCACGTGTGGTAGAGTAACAAGGGGAATTTCACCCGGACGAGGAGAGTCCTCAGGGGTACCCTCAGGTGTTGTCGTATGCGAAGGTTGTGAAGCTTCCGAATGCTCCGGAGACAAACCTTGCATCCTACATGAACGTCGTGGGGTAGCAATTGTAAACAAATAACCAACTCCCCAACGAAAATCCTATGGTCAACTTCGAGAAATAAACAACACACCCTAGTAAACAAAATCTAGAAGCAATCACCAAGCAAACAATACCTTCCAATATCGAAGCCACTAGTTGGTGATG
>ML809139.1:53758-91523 GCA_009831015.1 Picea engelmannii | reverse complement strand
AAAACTTGAAAGAAAACATGCAGTTCACTTTCCAAGAAGAACTCTGAATAATGAGAAAAGAAAACCAAATTATAAAGACTCAAACAAACAACCCAAGCCAATACTTTCAATGAAAGCAAAAACAAAAGCAAACCAAGGAGCTTGTCAATGCAAATGAAAAATTGTCCTTTCGAACCAAAAAGCACAAGAGAAACACCAAACACTCAACTCTCAACCAATCCCTGGTTCTCAGCAAGTCAGATACACTCAACTCCAGAAGTCAGAGAGAATGACAATGCCAACGAAAGCTAAGAAATGAAAGTCAAGTTTCAAAGGCAAGAAAACACCTAGAAAACCTAGATCAGTTCCAGCAAGCCAATTATGGCAAAAGATATGTAAGTCACTGATTCAACAAGCCAAAGAGGTCTAAATCAACATATATGAGCTATTGACAGAGTCGAAATTTAAATTCAAAAATTTCAAAAAACTGTTCGCAAGCCAGTGTGGAACACAGTGCGAGAAACTATGGTTCTCGCAGGCCACTTTGATGCAGCATGCGAACTATCTGCACTGAAATGTATATGCAGAGTGAAAACTATCAAGGTTCTCGCAATATACAAATGGAAACAGTGCGAGAATCCCTGAAACTAATGAAATTTTTGAAAAAGCAAGTAAAAATCAATCTGTCTTATAGACCGAGAAGGTCTCTCAGGGTATCCTCAGGACTCAGAGACTAACAAATCAGGAGAAAAATGCAAACAGAGAAAATGGCCACCGAAAGTTCAAAAACCAAAAAGAAAAAAGGGATAGATCCCCAATGGAGTCGCCAATTTTGTTATAGAATAAATCCATAGGTGCGGACACTAACCGATCTCCCTAGATCAACCTGGTATATAGAACAAAACAGGACAGAATAATACACTTTCCCTAGATCTAGCCTATTGAATGAACTAAGAGGTAAGGATTATGGACATACCTTATGAATGATTTCCTTAGGTCTCCGTTGTTCCAAGCTTTTCTCCAATGCTCTCGTCCTGTCCAGATCACAACAAAATGAACCAATCGAAGTAAAGGTAGATTAATATATTCAATGACTAGTCTATACATATGATCAATGAATTATGTAATAAAGTGACATCTTCTTTATGGGAAAGGGACATATTGCTGTATTAAATTAATTGAAAGTGAAACTTACAACCTGAGCCTTGATGTCATAGGTCTCCTTTCGATGGATTCCAGCTCTGACACACACACTTGCTCATGCATGAAGAAAATCAACTACTCGTGATGACCTTGATGTTGTCTCTTGCTGCTGTAGCATCAGTCCTCCATATAGTCTTGCACTAATTCTCTAATCAAACTCTTGCTAACTTGGTGCTAACTGAATTTAACCCCTTCCATGAGCAATCTCCTCAATATATAGGAAGAGATAGATTAGTTACTTGGATATGGACTGATCCCAAGATATCTGGAATGACAGTACTTGAATAACCACTCGAAAGCCAACTCACCCTTCTAGAAGATTCCCCTCTAGAAGGTTCGAGATATTTATCTTTTTCCCCTTTAAAAGCATGTTCTCACCCTAACAATGAGTACAGTGCGAGAAGTTTGCACCCCAGCTTAAGGTAGCCTGCGGGAATCAAGCATTCTCGCAGGAGAATATACAAGTAGCCTGCGAACATGTTTCAAAATGTGAGTTCTGGAAGAAGACAACTATAACTTTTCTCAAGAAAGTATTCTTGGTAAAGAGCTTGATCTTCCATCATCATGATATCATCATGACATCATCACAATGACCAAATTTGTGGATAACATTATGTTGTTTTAATTTGTTTCAAGAATTGAAAAGTATCACTAATTATGGGACATGTTTGATGCGAGGGTACCCATCACAGAGTTATTGCACCATCCGCCCTCGGCCCCGGGCATCTATCCAGATGGAAGGCAACAAGGAAAAATAAGACATGTGAGATGCAAATCAAAAGTTAAGTAATTTCTTGGTCTAAATCGTTAGTAGCCATTATCACTATGTTGGTGTTCTTCTTAAATTTTTCCTTGTATATAAATTAATAATATTTGTAAATGGTAATTCTTCCAGGTTTCGTCTACGCAAAGATTTCAGATTTTCATACTCGTGCTCGGCACAAAAGTTATTCGAGTTCACTTCTCTAACCCTTTCAAAGTTTGAACAATCACTGTTGCAAATTTAAATGTAGTTGTTTCGTATAGCTTCCCTCAGTTTCCCAACATCCTTTGAAAGGGGAAAAAATTCCAATTGTATCTTAAAGTTTGGGTCCGGTTACTATAGTATGACTTCTGCAACGATTTATCTAGAGGTTTCCCTATTTATTTGATGTAATGAAATGACTGGTGAGTTAATCAAATCATCTCATCATTCGGGTATCACACTATGCAATTTAATTACTATGGTTATCGTTAATATTGAAGATTCTGTTTCAAACTTTGAATGTTTATATTGTGAAAGAAAAAATGAATTGTATTAGATCTATAATACTATATCATTTTACTTCATTTCGAGATTTCTTGTATTTATTGCCGAAATTCTTTGTTCTAAACTTGTAATAGTTAGACTTGATCTAACATTGAGTGGATACAATGATCTGAGTTATCAAGGTAAAGGTAGAGTAAGGTTACGATTCTGAAATTTATTTTCAGAACGCTTATCTATATATGCAGATTTATATAAACATACATATACATCTATCCGTGTTTAGATTATGTAAGGGGGTTTCTATAAGACTCGTAGGAGTTTGCAATTGAATGTTATATGTACAGACCTGTATGATTGTATATTTCCATTTCTATGTCGTCCACTGCAACGAACACTGAGTAGACAGTTTTGCATGTATTCTCATCACTCAATAGTTTGTAAATCACTTAATACAGTGGTTATTCTTTCAGTTGAGTCTTTTTATTTTGCGCAAAAGGAAAATCAAATCTTAAATGTTCTTTCAGTGTATGAATTCTGACATTATATATGTTCGAATCTTTTTCCTTATGGATTATTCTACTTCAGTATTATCTTATATCAAAACAATGAAACTTATTCAATTTTATTTGGTAGTATAACGAGATTTAAGGAGGAGTTTCAGGCTCTCCAATTTAGTATTTTCTTTATACTTAAAGTAGTTGATTGTATGTTGGAATAATTTGTTTTCTTATATAATATGACATCAGATCTATGTATAAGTGATTTTCTGTTGTAGTCATTCAATTTTCGTTTAATCAGTAACACCTATTGAAAGTACCAACTCCATATAGATCTCTCTCTCTCTCTCTCTCTCTCTCTCTCTCTCTATCTATCTATCTATCTATTAGCAATAATTCTTGTCATGGGTTCGAGAAGCATTTGGGTCTGCTAGTCACACAAAGTGTTCAAGCGTAGCTCGGAAGAATTCTTGTATTTCCAAGTAGCAGATCAAGCGAGCGAGCGAAGTTTTGCTATTTGCAGCCGAGATCCGTCCACGAAACAGATCAATGGTTATAGGGATCTCGGAGTTGTCAATTTACCCAACATTTAGCAGCAAAGAAGTCCCTTATGTTTGGAGGCTAAATATAGGGCTTTCGATCCAGGGGCACGTGTCTCAAGGGTTGGCCATCTTGGCGTTTCACCCGTCGCGACTTCAATACGCAAAGAGCAGCTTCGTTATTTCGCGAGACACGAAGTACCGAGAGCATTTGGGAACTCGGGCCCACATAAGTGCCGAGAGGATCAGAGCCATCCTTCAGCGGAGACATGTGGCAAGAGATCCCGCAGAGTCGGGGATCGGGGAATTGAAAGTCCCGCGCACATGGCAACAGAAAGCGCGATATCTCGACACGCGATTTCCCGATGGGGCTGAGGATTATAGTTAAGTACGGGTGGTAGGATTTGCACCAAGGAGAGGACCGTCGACAAGTCAACAACCATGAGTCATTGGGTTTCGGGGAATCACAAGTTTCGTGGACACAAACATCGTGTTGTCAAGAACACCGAAAACCCGATGGAAAATCGGATCGCGGTCACATAGGGACAGGTCATATGGACTATGTTCTATCCGGTAGGGGCTAGCTCCCAGGAGGAGGAGCTCATTGCACATCGATATATCGGGGATCCCTGGGGTGAAGAACTTGTGCACTTCAAACTCGCGAATCCCCGAAAGTCCGAAACCTCATCACACATTTTCTTGCTGCCACGTCCATCCCCGTGTCATGCCAACTCATATTCTCTTCCCGACCCCTGTGTCTTGTCCACCGATTCGTACACTTCAAAGCTCGTGAATCCTGCCATGAACATTTTCCCTATCACTTTCACTCTGCCCATCCATCCACATGGCCTCTCCACATCCCATATCTGCATCAAGCGTGTCCAACTACCCCTGCCTGGTCACCATCCGTCCATCACTTTGTGTCAAGTTTCCCATTCATCACGAAGGCCTCCATGTCGTGTTGATACAAAGTCGACTGGGTCTTTCCCAATTGTAGTGGAGCAGTTATTGCAGTAGTTAATGGTGGTTGAACATCGTTTCCTCCATAAATGGAAAGCCCAGAGGTGACTGTAATCTTGTCAATTCATTCACAGATCCTTTGGAACGCGATTGCGTCTAACTGAAGTTCACGAACGTCCAGAGAATGCATGCGCAGTAAATGTGAAGATGTAATGTCTTCAATGCGATGTCTCGATTTAGCTTCCAGTATTTTTGTTCCAAGTATATGTAGGCATTTTGGCCACTTTTGAAGGTATCGATGGTTGAGCAGAGCTCCCTGGTTGTAAAAGTTTTAATGAAGCATTGTGCTGGTTATGCATGAACTTTGGAGACTTCTTGCCTTATGAATGCCAGTTTCTTTCATGTATTTGTTTACACTGTGTTAGAGCAGCTCGGAATTGGAGGATCCAGTCGAGCTGTAGCTATTATAGGATGATGTTGTAATGGATCACTGTAATAGTTACGGAGCCTCTAATCAGTTCCTGTGATTTCTTTGACGCTGAACGACTTGGAATTGGAGGATCCAGTCAAGTCCTTTATTCAGTTTCTCGAAGCCCTGAGACCAAGAGGATCCTGTTCTCGGAGTTTTTCCCCTACAAACCACTGCAAGCCTGTTTCCCATAGTTGTTTGTTCATCTTCTCCTAAGTCTTCCACCTGCTCATATTTTAATCAACCCACTGGCTAAAGTTAGGATTCCAGACCTCCCCTATTCTTTACGTACTAGACTCAGTCCCTGAGTTAGAGTGATACCTCCTAGAGCCATTATCTCCATTTGATCACCCTTTATAAACAAATCGTGACATAAGACTGATGGGCATTGGGCTCTGCTCCTGCAAGCAATCTAGCAGTGACTTCTGACGGTAACATTTCTGGCGCCGTTGTCGGAGACAGAATTGAAGAGTTTCCCTGGGTAGAATGACATTGAGCCTCTGAATCTGAAGGTGCATAGGATCATCAGAGCCTTTCAGATTGCTAATTTTGCACCTGGCGACTCCATTGTGACGACTCCGCTGGGGAGAACCTGCTCTGTTAATTGTGGCTTTCAGACGCAGGCATACGCGGTCTCACCCACAGCTGCCTCTAGCTACGCCCGAAACAAATCCAGAGGCAGAACTCAGAAAGGGAAAGGCCTCTGAAGAAGAAGCGTCCATCACTGAACCAGGTAATTCACCATATCCTTCTGTTGGAGCTCCTTTTTCTCCCCCTCAGTTATTTGACAGGCCTGTTTCTGCAGTTCCCCGTTTCTTAAATTTTGGGAGTGTTCCTGTTGAGTTTTCCCCTTCTGTTCCGGGACCAGAGGGACAAGACTTTGTCACTCCCCTCTCCTTTGAAGCTGCACCTTGGCATAGACCCAGGCCCACAAAAGATTTCCCCACTCCTAGACAGGGAGGAGAACCTGCCGACTGGAGCTCGGTAGCCTGTTCCTTGAATCACCTCTTGTTTCCCACCCCAATCTGAGATTTACTCCCTCTCCCCCCTTCGCGAACTCCTTCTCCTCCAAGTTCTCCTCCACCTAACATCCCTATGGCTGGTGCTAATCCCCCTCCGAATATAATGGATTCCAGAGTCACTGCTAGATATGCTCCCTTAATACTACCCCATCCAGTGAATCCTCTTCCTGTTGGGGATTACTTGAAATACATGCCCAAGTTCACTGGGGAAGGAGATATAACTGCTGAAGAGAACCTGGCTGATTTCTGCAGTTACGCAGACAACCTCAACATTGAAAATGAAGATGTCTGGATGAGAGTTTTCATCCAGAGCTTGGATGGTGAGGTAAGGAAGTGGTTTAGAGGATTGGCTGCAGGGTCCATCGCTGGGATTGAAGCTCTAGATAGCCCTTTCCTGAGACAGTGGGGAGACAGGAAGGATTTTATGTATTACATGACAGACTTTGGGTCTTTGAAAAATATGGAAGGAGAGTCGGTCTCTGACTTCTCCAAAATATTTAACAAGATGTATAACAAGATCCCTGCAAAGATAAAGCCCTCAGAAGCCTATGCCCAAATTTCCTATGCTGGTGAATTTGACCCTGATTTCTTCCTTTTGATGAGAGAAAGAAGAGCCACCTCCTTAGCCCAAATTCAAGATGCAGACATAGAAGTGGAATCCAATGTATTAGCAGCTGATAGACTGAGGAACAAGGCCGATGCAGACAGAAGAAAAGGAAGGTCAGAAGCCTTAACTTCTGGATCATTGGTGCCTCACCCTCAAGTGGATGAACTGGCCAAGATGGTGAAGTATCTGTCTGCAGAGATGGAGAGGATAAGGATGGAAGGGAGGCAGGCGTATAAAGGCCCTCAGATCGCTGAAAACAAGGGAGGTTTCAGGAGGCCAAATAATTTTACTCCCCCGAATGTGCAGAAAGAGAAGGGAAGAGACAGAGAAGACCAAAAGATTCAGGCCCCTTTTCAAAACAATTTTGTGGCCGAGGGGGGAGAGAGAGAATCAGAGGATTTTGATCCTGAAATCCACTATGTGGGAGACACTCCTCTTCCTCATCTCACTCAATCTACACACGAGGACTCTCTCATGGACAACCAGCTGAATGAGCTAAGAAAGGGAGACACGGCTAGTGGCGGTCGAGGCAGGTACAACCTAAGGTATGATAAAAATATGGTAGCGCCTGATATTCCTCAGCAGTCCATTAGAGCAGAGAAACCTACTAATGAAGAAGCAAATGATCACAGAGGTAAGAAATCTCCCCCCCCCCCTTCCCCCATTGTCCATAATCATGTTCCTGAAATAAAAGAAATTCCAAAGCCTACATCTTCTTTTAATTTTGAGCATGAGATTCAAAAGATCTGAATCCCTGTGCCCCTCACTAAGCTGATTAAACATGGCAAATTTAAAAAATGCTTCTCTGATATTTTACAGTCTGAAGCCTCATGCCTTCCCTCAGACTCCATAAACCTCCAAGACGAAAAGCCAGCAGTTGTCCTAGGTCCCATGGTAGAATATAGAGATGACTCATCCCCTCCCTTCTACACCTCCCTGAACATACGTGACAAAGTGCTTTACAACTGCTTTATGGATTCAGGGGCCTCTCACAGCCTCATGCCCAAAAATGTCATGGAAGAGTTGGGACTAGAAGTTACCAGAGCCTATCATGACCTCTATTCTTTTGACTCCAGGAGAGTTCACTGTCTTGGAGTGATCAAAGACCTGGTTGTGACCTTGTTTCAATTTCCCATGAAAAGTGTGGTCATGGATATCGTAGTAGCTGATGTCCCCCCCAAGTTCGGAATGTTGTTATCAAGATATTGGATAAAACGACTAGGGGGAACCTTGCAGATGGACCTCACATATGCTACTATCCAAATCTTCGGAGGCGAGCATAGAAGACTGTACAGGGAAGCTCAATTGGCCTATATAATCAGTGATGAAGCCAACCCCACCAACCATCCTATTTTTTCCTTAGACACTGATTTAGGCTTCAGTTTACTGCAGCTCACCGATGCCCCAGAGCCGCCTTTGAGACTCAGAAAACAGCCCATTGTTTCCCTTAGAGTTCCTCTCTCCATCACCCCAATCTGGAAAATGTTTTTTGATGGAGCCTGTTCCCGAGAAGGCGCTGGAGCTGGATTAGTTTTTGTGTCGCCTGCTCAGGAAACCATATCTATGTCATACAAATTAGAATTTGAAGCTACTAACAATGTGGAAGAGTATGAGGCTCTTGTTCTGGGACTAAGGGCTATAAGGGAAATGGGAATCCAGGAAGTGGCAATGTTCGGTGATGTAGAGTTGTTGGTTCAGCAGGTCAAGAACGCTTATCAAGCTAAGCATCCTCGACTCAGGGGTTACAGGAATGAGGTCTGGGACCTTGTTGACAGTTTCTTCTCGGCATTTAATATTTCTTTCATCCCAAGAGAGGAGAATACCTTAGCAGACTCCTTGGCTGCATCGGCTAGCAATTTCAAAGTACCTCTGCCACACAAATTCAGATATGATGTAGAAGTAAAATACAGACCCTCCATACCTGACAATGTCAAACATTGGAAGGTATTTGAGGACGATCTTGAGGTCAAGAGATTCTTGGAAACTGTTGAGGAATTTTCAGAAATGCACATATACCAAGATGTCGTCTCAGAGGAACAACTTGATGGGGGTAATCTTCTGAATAAGATTGCAGGGCGTGACATTGTACAGCTGCCCAACAACCATATTCCCAGGGGACTCGTTCCTTTGGAAATTCTTTTTGATAGTAATGATGTGTCAATCAAAGGAAAGATCTTGAAGGAGGATGTTGATACTATTCAGTGCAATATTGGAACCGAGAGTGAGCCCAAGTATGTCAAATTATCAAAAGGTCTGACAGAGGAAGAGAGGTCTGAATATAGTGCACTTTTAAGGAAATCCGTTGATGTGTTTGCCTGGACCTACGAAGACCTCAAAACCTACGACACCTTAGTCATAGAGCATAAAATTCAATTAAAAGAGGAGGCAAAGCCATTCAGGAAAAAGTTGAGACAGATCAATCCCATGCTACTGCCTATCATGGAAAGAGAAGTGAAGAAGTTGCTTCAAGATCAAATCATCGTCCCACTGAGATATTCAGAATGGGTGGCTAATTTGGTGCCGGTAAGGAAAAAGAATGGAGAGATCAGACTCTGTGTAGACTTCAGAAACCTAAACAAAAGCTCGCGAAAAGATAACTACCCCCTGCCAAAGATGGAACATATACTGCAGAGGTTGACAGGAGCTTCTAGAATGTCCATGATCGATGGTTTCTCTAGCTACAATCAGGTCTCTATTTTACCTGAAGACAGGAAAAAGACAACATTCACCACTCCATGTGGCACATTCGTGTATGCCAAGATTCCATTTGGACTTATGAATGTGGGGGTGACTTTCCAGCGTGCCATGGACATAGCTTTAGTTGGGGAAAAGGACAAATTTGTGGTCGTTTATCTGGATGACATCACAGTATTTTCAAAATCTAATGTAGAACATCGTCGTCATCTCAAGAAAGTTTTCTTGAAATGCAGAAAGTTTGGCATTTCATTAAACCCCAAGAAATCCTTATTCACCATGCAGGAGGGGTAATTACTAGGCCACATAGTATCAGCAGAAGGAGTCAGGATTGATCCCAACAGAGTTGAGGTGATACAAGCTTTATCAATCCCGAGGTCTAGGAAGGAGGTCCAATCTTTCCTCGGTAAAATTAATTTCCTAAGGAGGTTTGTGCCTAACTTTTTTGAGGAGGTAAAGCTTATAACATCCATGTTAAAGAAAGAAAATGAAGTAAGGTGGACCCCTCAATCGTGACATTCCTTTGAGAAAATCAAGAAATCCATGACTGAAGCTCCTGTGCTTATCAGTCCCGACTACTCAAAGGATTTCCTTATTTTCTCCTTTGCCTCACCTAACACAGTGGTTGTTGTTCTATTACAGGCAAATGAAAATGGGTTAGAACAACCTATTGCTTACTTCAGTCGAGCATTAAGGGATGTCGAAGTCAGGTATGACACTATGGAGAAGCAAGATTATGATCTAGTGAAAGCTCTCAAAGCTTTTAGGACCTACATCCTGCAGTCAAGGATCATCGCCTATGTCCCCTTGGCTGTTGTTAAAGATATTCTTATTCAACCTGACATAGATGGGAGAATGAGTAAATGGATAGCCAAAATCTTGGAGTTTGACCTGGAAATAAGGCCGACCAAGTTGATCAAAGGGCAAGGTTTAGCCAAGCTGTTGGCTGAAGCAAATTGCCAAGATTTGGGGATAAGTTTCATCCATGAATGCTCGGGTATTCAACAGGATCGACTGTCTGACGTAGACCATCAGAGGGATCCCCCATTGGCTCAATGTCCTTGGTATAAGGATTTCATATACTTTTTGCAGGAGCTGTGACCTACGGACGGCCTGCAAAAAAGAAAAGAAAGAGCTCTAAAGCTCAAAACAGTCAGGTACTGCCTAATCGATCAAGTGTTATATTGGAAAGACCCCCTAGGAGTTCTTCTAAAATGCATAAGTCCACAAGAGGCCGAGATGGTCATGGCTGAATTTCACAGTGGCCTATGTGGAGGGCACCATTTCTGGAGAGCCACAACCCACAAAATCCTCAGGGCTGGGTACTACTGGCCTACCGTGTTCATTGATGTCTGCAAAGGGGTCAGACCCTGCATAAAATGTCAAAAATTTGCAGGAAAGTGACAGCTCAGGTCACTGCCATTAAATCCGGTAGTAGTTTCAGGGCCTTTTCAACAGTGGGGCCTAGATTTCATTGGAGAAATTCACCCTCCCTCCAGTGGGCAGCATAGGTGGATCTTGACTGCTAAAGATTTCTTTACCAAATGGATTGAATCTATTCCCACCAAGAGTGCTTCCCACAAGGTAATCATCAGATTTTTGGAGGACCTCATCACAAGGTTTGGCTGTCCAAATAAGATTGTCACCGATAATGCATCCACTTTCGGGTCGGAGCCATTAGCCAAGTTCTGTGAGCAGTTCGGGATTAAGCTGATTCACTCCACTCGGTATTACCCACAGGGAAATGGTTTAGCAGAGTCCTCCAACAAAAGTTTAATAAGAATCATCAAAAGGATGTTGGAAGACAACCAAAGGGCTTGGAACTCGAAGCTTAAATTCGCCCTATGTGCTGATCGGGTGACTACAAAGAGAGCTACAGGTCTGTCCCCTTTCCAGTTAGTCTACGGAGCCGAAGATGTTTTCCCTTCTCAGCTAGCCATCCCTGTAGTGACATTCCTCCAGGACTATCAGGAGGAGCCTGATGACATGATCAGGAGGATTCATCAGTTAGTAGAGGTCCAGCAGGCTAGGGAGCATACATTGGACAGGATCTAGTACCATCAGCAGAAAATCAAGTAGGTCTTCGATAGGAAGGCCAAGAAGGAGCGGTTCTAGGTAGGAGACCTGGTATTGAAATGGGATGCTCCTAAACAAGATAAGGGAAAACAAAGCAAGTTTGAAGCTCTGTGGATTGGGCCTTTTAGGATCTCCGAGGCTTTCTCGAACAACACATACAGGCTACGAGATTTGGAAGGTGAAGAGGTTTTCGGTAGCCCAGTGAATGGGCATTTCCTGAAAAAATGTTTTGATGGAGTCTCAGATGACTCTTTTGGTTTGTAAATATTGTCCTTTTGTTTCTCTGTTCATTTTCATTTTTATTTTTGCGGCCTAATAATTACCCCATAGCCCAACAGAAAGGCGACTGGAACTGCAGGAGGAGTTCTTAGAGCATCGCAGGGATGACTCTATCCCCCATGGATCTTGATGTTAGCAATAACTCTTGTCATGGGTTCGAGAAGCATTCGGGTCCGCTAGTCACACAAAGTGTTCAAGCATAGCTCAGAAGAATTCTTGTTTTTCCAAGTAGCAGATCAAGCGAGCGAGCAAAGTTTTGCTATTTGCAGTCGAGATCCGTCCACGAAACAGATCAACGGTTATCGAGATCTCGGAGTTGTCAATTTACCCAACATTTAGAAACAAATAAGTCCCTTCTGTTTGGAGGCTAAATATAGGGTGTTCGATCCAGGGGCGCGTGTCGCAAGGGTTGGCCATCTCGGCGTTTCGCCCGTCGCGACTTCAATAAGCAAAGAGAAGCTTCGTTATTTCGTGAAACACAAAGTGCCGAGAGCATTCGGGAACTCGGGCCCACAGAAGTGCCGAGAGGATTAGAGCTGTCCTTCAATGGAGACACATGGAAAGAGATCCCGCAGAGTCGGGGATCGAGGAATTGAAAGTCCCGCGCACATGGAAACAGAAATCGCGATATCCCGACACGCGATTTCCCGATGGGGCTGAGGATTATAGTGAGGTACGGGTGGCAGTCTTTGCACCAAGGAGCAGACCGTCGACAAGTCAACCGCCATGAGTCATTATGTTTCGGGGAATCGCAAGTTTCGTGGACACAAACATCGTGTCGTCAAGAACACCGAAAACCCAATGGAAAATCGGACCGCAGTCACATAGGGACAGGTCATATGGACTATGGTCTAGCCGGTAGGGGCTAGCTCCCAGGAGGAGGAGCTCATCGCACATCGGGATATAGGGGATCCCTAGGGCGAAGAACTTGTTCACTTCAAACTCATGAATCCTGAATCCCCGAAAGTCCAAAACCTCATCACACATTTTCTTGCTGCCACGTCCATCCCCATGTCATGCCAACTCATATTCTCTTCCCAGCCCCTGTGTCTTGTCCATCGGTTCATACACTTCAAAGCTCGTGAATCCTACCACGAACATTTTCCCTATCACTTTCCCTCTGCCCATCCATCCACATGGCCTCTCCACATCCCATATCTGCATCGAGCGTGTCCAACTACCCCTGCCTGGTTACCATCCGTCCATCACTTTGTGTCAAGTTTCCCAGTCATCACGAAGGCCTCCATGTCCTTTTGATACAAAGTCGACTGGGCCTTTCCCGATCGCAGTGGAGTAGTTATTGCAATAGTTAATGGTGGTTGAACATCATTTCCTGCATAAATGGAAATCCCTGAGGTGACTGTAACCTTGTCAATTCATTCACAGATCCTTTGGAATGCGATTGCGTCTGATTGAAGTTCACGAATGTCCAGAGACTGCATGCGCAGTAAATGTGAAGACGTAATGTCTTGAATGCGATGTCTCGATTTATCTTCCAGTATTTTTGTTCCAAGTATATGTAGGCATTTTGGCCACTTTTGAAGGTATCGATGGTTGAGCAGAGCTCCCTTTGTTGTAAAAGTTTTAATGAAGAATTGTGTTGTTTATGCATGAACTTTGGAGACTTCTTGCCTTATGAATGCCAGTTTCTTTCATGTCTTTGTTTACACTGTGTTAGAGAAGCTCGGAATTGGAGGACCCAGTCGAGCTGTAGCTATTATAGGGTGATGTTGTAATAGATCACTCTAATAGTTATGGAGACTCTAATCAGTTCCTGTGATTTCTTTGACGCTGAAGGACTTGGAATTGGAGGATCCAGTCAAGTCCTTTATTCAGTTTCTCGAAGCCCTGAGACCAGGAGGATCCTACTCTCGGAGTTTTTCCCCTACAAACCACTGCAAGCCTGTTGCCCATAGTTGTTTGTTCATCTTCTCCTAAGTCTTCCACCTGCTCATCTTTTAATCAACCCACCGTCTGAAGTTAGGATTCCAGACCTCCCCTATTCTTTACGTACTAGACTCAGTCCCTGAGTTAGAGTGATACCTCCTAGAGACATTATCTCCATCTGATCACCCTTTATAAACAAATCGTGACATAAGACTGATGGGCATTGGGCTCTGCTCCTGCAAGGAATCCAGGAGTGACTTCTGACGCTAACACTATCTATCTATCTATCTATCTATCTATCTATGTATCTATCTATCTATCTATATATATATATATATATATATATATATATATTCAGACCTGTTCAAATCCAATTATACATAGATAGTTCTGCCTAGAAATTCAATTATAGAAGAGACAATTTCAGAATTTGGTTATCTCTTATAAATTTCACACAAACGAATAGATTTTATCCACGAAAGATATTTCACTTTAGCACAAATAGATGCATTACATCAGATATATATATATAATCATTCAAACAGAGAAGGAAAATATTAATATATCTGAAACAGTTCACGAGGAGACAAAGGGAACGACCACGTTCCTCCCAACCGTAGAATAGGGAAGCCAAAATCACTTGTCCTATTCACCCCCTAGCCTCACCATGAATCCATGAGGGAAAACTTGGAATTTCCTCTTTAACAGTGTCTTCCTCTGTCAGTAGTCTTCTCCTTGCTTCACACTCAACAATTATTCTCATAACAGCCAGTACTCAATAGTTCTTTTCCCCAACATACTAGGCAATGTCTTGCCTCCTCACATATGCTATATATCCAAACAATCTTTTTGCCTAGGTCTTTTTCCCTCCCTTGGGAATTTTCACAACTTTCTAAATCCCTGATTTTCAGGGGCTGCCAATGGCCAAATCCATGATTTTCTAGTTGTAACAATCAACCCAGAGGTAGTTCCAACATGTTCCCCACTCATGGAGTCATAGCCAACTGAATTTAACATGGTTGTTTGATTTGTCCTCCTGCAATAATTATAATATTTTTTTTCATACAAGTGTCATAGTCAAATAGTTAGTTGGGTCAAATCATATCTTTGCCCAACAGTCATAATAATTAATTTCAATTTACCAAATTCAAAATTCAAAATTTCTGTAAATGGAAAAAATTTCCCAAGTTCCAATTTACCAAAAACAGAATAATTTTCCTAACAGTTTTCACATTCAAAAATAATTAATTTTGGGGGATGCCACATCCTTTTCCCCTTCAATAAAAAAATTCCCTTAGTGTTCGTTCCTTTCTTGGAACAAGATTGGATGATATTTCTTTAAATATTCCTCTAACTCCCAAGTGGCCTCCTCAAGACTAAAGTGATTCCATTGCACCTTTACCTGAGCGACGACTCTGTTATGAAGTGATATTTCTCTCTAGTCTAGAATGCGTAGGGGTTCTGCCTGGAACTTGCCTTCTGGTTCCACCTACACCAAGTTCCAATCGATCATATGAGTAGGTTCATGAAAATACTTTTTCAACAAAGACACATGAAATACATTATTAATTTTTAGATTGGCTGGAAGTGCAAGTTGGTATGCTACAGGTCCAATTTGAGCTAGTATCTCAAAGGGCCCAAAAAACCTAGGTTCCAACTTGGTGCAATTCCCTATCTTTAGTCAACTCTTTTGGGCTTTGACTTTTAAGTAAACATGATATCCCACTTGAAACTCCAAGTGTCTTATTTTTTCGTCCATATAACTTTTATGTCTATCCTATACCACCTTTAAGTTATTTTGTACCTTTCTTACTGTACTTTCCATTTCTTGGAGAATCTGTAGTCCAACCATGAGTCTGTCAACCGAGTCATCCTAGCTAATTGGTTTCGTACACTTTCTGTCATACAGTACCTCAGAGGGGCTCAATTTAGCCAAAGTTTGGTACCCATTGTTATATGTAAATTCTACCAAGTGTAGGTAGTCCTCCCACTTGCTTGGTTTTGTTCTTACGTACATGCAGACCATATCCTCTACAATTTGGTTTATCCTTTCGTTCTGTCCATCTATTTGTAGATGATAACTCGTACTAAAATTCAAATTAGTATTTATCCCTGCAAACAATTCTTTCCAAAAAGTGGATGTGAATTTTACGTCTCTATCTGAAATCACAGTTGTAGGAATACCATGCAGTCTAAAAATTTCTTTCATAAATATTTCGACGATGTTTATAACTTTAAAAGTAGACCTTACAGGAATAAAGTGTGCAAACTTACTGAGTTTATCACTTACAACCATAATAGAATCATTTTGTTTCTAAGTTTTTAGGAAAACCTGTAATAAATTCCAATGATATGGTCTCCCACTTCCATTATGGTACTGGTAATGGCTGTAATAGGCCTGTTGGATGTTGGTGTTCGACCTTTACCTACTGACAATCTTGGCACCTAGACAAGTGTTCTATTGTTTCTCCCTTCATATTAAGCCAATAAAATAATTTTCTAAGTGTTGTTATCGTTTTCTGGTATCCTGGATGACTAGAATACGTTTTCTTATGCAATTCATCCAAAACTGTTATCTTTAACTCTCTCAAATATCGTATGTAAAGTTTATTTTTAAATCATAACAGTCCATTTTTATCAATACTCGGAACTATTTTGTCTAATTTTGCTGTAGTGTTTTGTATTTCTGCCACTATCTTAGTGTAATTTTCGTCGTTAATACCTATTGTCCTTATTCTCTGTTCTAGATGACTTTCCTCTCTACTAAAATTTATTTCAAATAACCCATGGAATCTTCTTCTTAAACGATCTGCTACATTACCCTTGATATGTATTACCTCAAAGTCGAATTTTATTAAGAAGGCTATCCACCTTACCTGCCTTGGATTAAGATCTGGCTGGCTAAATATATATTTTACACCACTGCTATATGTCAGTAAGAGAAATTTTATGCCCATTATGTAGTGTCACCACATTTTTAGGGCGTGTATTATCACAGCTAATTCTAAGTCATGAGTGACATAGTTTCGCTCATGCTCCTTTAATTTATAGGACTCGTAACAAATAACATGTCCCTCTTGAGTTAGGACACCACCTAATCCTTATTTACTTGCATCAACACAGACGGTAAAGTCTTTATCTGGGTCTTCTACCTTTAAAATGGGTGTGTTTTTCAATAATTGCTTCAACTTGTTAAAACTATCTTGTCACTTATGTGACAAATTAAACTTGGTCACTTTATTTTGCAATGATGTGATAGGGTAAGCAATTTTGGAAAACTCCTTTATAAATCTGTGATAATATCTGGTGATTCCCATGAATGGTCGGATATCCTCTACATCCTTACGTACCAACCATTCCATGATGGCTCTTATTTTTCCAGAGTCAACTGCAATGCCTTCTGCAAAAATTACATGTCCTACGTACTATATTTTCCTTTGATAAAAATCACACTTATCGAATTTAGCATATAGTTTGTTCTTCCTGGAGGTTTGCAGAACTATTCTTAAGTGTTCTTAGTATTCTTATTTTGGTTTAGAAAATACCATAATATCATCGATAAATACCAATACGAACTTGTCCATGTACTGACTGAAAATACTGTTCATTCGACACATAAACATGGCTGGTGCATTAGTGAATTCAAAAGGTACAACTACGAATTTGTAATGTCCATATCTTGTTCAAAAAGATGTTTTATTTATGTCCTCATCTTTTATCATAACCTAGTGATAACCAAATTGTAAATCTAACTTTGAAAAGATATTTTCCCCACCTACTTGATCGAAAAGATCATTTATCCTAGGTAAGGGGTACTTGTTCTTAATAGTCATTTTATTCAATTGTCTATAATTGATACACAGTTTTAGAGTACCATCTTTCTTTTTCACACAAAGGTCTGGTGCTCCCCATGGTGATACACTCGGTTTGATATATTCTTTGTCCAGTAATTCCTGTAGCTGAATTTTTAGTTCTGTTAATTCTGACAAACTCATTCGATACGGTGCTTTAGAGATAGGGGCTGAAATAGGTAACATGTCTATGGAAAAGTCTATTTCCCTTCTAGGGGGTAGTTTAGGTATTTCATCAACAAACACATCCTTGAATTCACATAGAATAGCAGAGTCTTCAAAGATGGGCTTATCTTTTTTTTCTAACGGGTTCATTATTTGGATGGCGTAAAGTTGACAACCCTTTCTCATGCATTTCTTGAATTGCATTGATGTGACTTGCCTAACTAATATTGGTTTTGGTATACCTTGGGTTGTTCTAGTAGTTTCATAATCGTATTTATACTTAAGTATCTTTGTATAACAATCTAGTGCTTCTTTTTTCTTTTCCAACTAGTCGATTCCGATAATCACATCATAAGATCCTAGTGGTAGAATGTTCAGATTTGGTCTTATGTTTTGACCATCTATACTGAATTCAAAATAAAAAATAAATTCAACCACTTTCCTTTTAGTTCATGTTTCTATTTGTACCAACCATGACTTTGTGTGTTTCATTTTCTTAAGTTTATTTGACTCTACCACACTAGGAGTGATATAACTTAACGTAGCTCCAGGATCAATTAAAACAAAAATTCTAGTGTTATTGATTTTATCCTCGATTTCCTCCATAGAGGACTAGTGGTCCGCTTGTTGACCATATACGACCACATTTATTTGATGTAATATTCTACCTACATTGCCCACCGTCGAAGCTTCCTAAAAATTATTAAAAACAATTATGTTTGCTGAATTAAAACGTGGACAGTTCCTCCTTAGTTGAAGTTCTCCACATTCCCAACACTTTAATGGTTCACGAGGGTTGTCCCCAAACTTCTTTGTTCCAAAGTTCATTGGTTTACCACTATCATGCATATTTGGATTATTCAAATGAAAGTATTTTCTCAGAAATCTTTTTACTACATTCTGATACAAAGCTGACTGGTATCACTTCTTCCTCTAGTTCATTCGGTCTTGTCTCTTATCCTTCCAAGTTTTGGGAAACTTTTCCCATTGTTTTTATTGGTCGTAGAACATTCGTTCTTCCCATAATACTTCACTCAAGGACTTGGGGTTTTCAAACTCAGTGATGTCCCTGTAATACTATGGTAAACAACTTAGGAACCATTGGATTTTTACCTTGTCCTCTCGAATATGAGGTACAAACCTCAATAATTCCAGGAATTTGTTTATAAGATCCTCCATCGTCATCTTAGCAAGTCGTAGCTCATAAAATTATTTGGTTTTCCTTTCATATTAGTTTTCAAAAAGATAATATTTCTTGAAATATTTCTTAATGTCAAACCACTCCATTTGTTTCTCCTTTAGGCCCTTGGCCAATTTTAGATCTTGCCACCAAATGCTGGTTTTTCCTTTCAGATTGTAAATGACCATTCTGACCTGCATATTGCTGGAATAGTTATATATCTGGAAATATTTTTTGATGTCTAGTAACCATGCTTCATCTTCCTCACTTGTCTTGGATTCCCCATCAAATGTAGAAGGTTTGATCTTGTTAAATTCTCCCTGAAGATGATCTACCTGTTTCCTTTTTCTGTCAGATTTTTCTTTATCTTCAGCTGAAGGGGTACCTTTAGATGAGTTTTCTTGTTTTTATTCTTTAGGCCCAAAACTTTTGGAGGCCCTTTTACTGACCTCTTCTTCATGTTTATTATTCTTTGGGATTTTTTTTTGTCACAATACTGCGCAACAAGACTTCATTTATTTCTTGATGCTCCTGTTGTGCTTTCGTTAGTTTCTCATTGTCAGCTTTGAACACCTCGAGTTCAACAATGAGATTACTCATCATTTCTAGAACTTTAGTAGGTGAGCTTCCATCACTATTTTGTCCTGGTTCCTTGGGATGTCTTTGTTAAGTATTCCCATCAAGTCTGATTTCTGTGTCACCCTGGGTTGCCATGATTAAAACGAAACAAAAAAGGGTTTTTTGTTTGTAACAATAAAATTTTATTAGTTTTCCTACATAACATAAATATGTACGAATCAAATAATGGGGCCCTGTTCAAGGTCCAAGTGTTGTAACCTTTTCTATTATACCATTTGTAATCAACCTCAAATTTTCCATAAAAAAAATAAATTGTTTATATAATTACTTGGTAGAAGAAGGGGATCCCTAAGTTATAAACTCTCCTATAAAACTCTGTTAGAAAATACCTAAATTCTACTTACCACAAGATGTTCTAACTATATCATCTTGATTTACCTCGAGTAGAAAGGTTGCAAGGGTAAACCCACAAGGCTTTAGCAAATCCATTTTTTCCTTCATTCTATTTACCTATATGCATATAGGACTATGTATATAATGTGTATTCTTATGATTCATACTACAAATCACCTTTTAACATAAGGCATCCATGTTTTCACACAAGTCCACCTGATTATTTTAACCCTAAGAGACTTTATTTATTTTCCATCCATAATATCCATGGGGTCGGGTTTAATACTAGGTAACTAGCATAACTACCAAGTCCCAGTCATTTAATGGTTCTTAGAACTGGTATGATGATTGTAATGGAAGCGCTAATCCAATCACTAGTGGAAATTCGACAACGAGGATAGAATTGCTAACTCAAACTAACATAGGGGGTGTGAATGGGATTTAATTTTCATTGAGTCATGATGGTGTCTATTTGCAACATTATTTAAGTGGGAGGGATGCTCCACTGTCAAGGAAGTTAAATATCTATAACCATCATTAATCGCAGTCTTGCGAGTTACATTGTATTAGCCTGGCTCTACAACCAAAGTGTCACACCGACTCTTCCATTGTCACATGGCTAACCCTTCTTACGCACTCTCCACATTTATTCTAAGATGTCAAGGCATCGCTTAGGGTTTGAGTAGGTTCATAGTTTTTCATCATGGAGTTCTGCAAAGAGGCTCTCTGTATCAATTTTTTTTGGAGGCAAAGACTATTTCCATGGTAGTCGCTCCAATGTGGTAATATATGATGTGGTGCAAACTCATGGTAAGTTCTTCCTTAAACATAATAACATGGTTAATTAAATAAGCTGATACATTTTTTGGAAATCATTAAGTGCCAATTTTTTCATTATGTAATCACCGTCATTTTCCTTCCTATTACGTTCTCCTTTCATGTAACTTCTCTGTATTACTTTCGGAGTCATCCTTAACCTTGGAGAAGTGATTTCCTTTGAGGTTATTGATGTTTCTCCTCTGGTTATAGAGAGGAATTATTAGCCTCATTTATCTATGTTTCAGGATTTAGGGTTTTTGTAAACTCTCTATCGTACGTCGAGGTTCATAGCCGAATATTCGTGAGTCACAGGGAAGGTTCTTTCTTCGGGAGCGATAAACCTACTATGTGATTTGTTTTTCTTGCCTTGTACAGGGGTGACCCTACCTCCATAGTGTCAATTAGAATTAATTGGACTATCTCCTGTGTTGGTCTTTTCTTTATATATAACACCTTTCAAAGAAGTATCCTCTATAACTTTTGGACGAAGATTCTCTGTATTATTTGTTGACTTCTACAATTCTGTCCAATTTGGTTCGGGAAGTCTAGGCTCAACCAGCTAGGTGTACTCCTGGCTTAAATGAAATACTTATGCTCTGTTTATTCTCAATATGTTATATGCCATTTATGTATTGCAAGGGACTTAGTAAAATCAATTGTTGTATTTCATTATCCATAGATACTCTGTAAATATTTTCCTTAAGTGTTTTAAGTCCTTTCAAGAATTGAAAAGTATCACTAATGATGGGCCATGTTTGATGCGAGGGTACCCATCAGAGAGTTATTGCACCATCCTCCCTCGGTCCCAGGCGCCTGTCCAGATGGAAGGAGACAAGGAAAAAGAAGACATGCAAGCCACGAATAAGAAGTTAAGTAATGTTTTGGTATAATTCGTTAATAACCATTATCACTCTATTGTTGTTATTCTTAAATTTTTCCTTGTGTATAAATTACTAATATTCGTAAATGGTAATTCTTCCGTGTTTCATCTATGCAAAGATTTTGGATGTTCATACTCGTGCTCAATGCAAAAGGTATTCAAGTTCCCTTCTGTAACCCCTTCGGAGTTCAAACAATCATGGTTGGAAATTTAAATGTAGTGATTCTATATAGTTTCCCTTAGTTTCCTATAATGCTTGGAAAGGGGAAAAAATTTCAAATGTAACTTAAAGTTCGGGTTTGGTTACTATAGTATGACTCATGCAACGATTTATCTTCAGGACTTCCTTGTTTATTTGAAGTAATCAAATGAATGTTGAGTTAATCAAATCTCCTCATCGTTTGGGTCTCACCCTACTCTACAATTTAATTACTACGCTTATTGTTTAGATTAAAGATTTTGTTTCAAACATTGAATGTTTATACTGTGAAAAAAATTTGAATTGTATTAGATCTATAATACTATATCGTTTTACATCATTTCGACATTTCCTGTTTTTATTGCCAAAATGCTTTGTTCTAAACTTGTAATAGTCAGACTGGATCTAACATTGAGTGGATACAATGATCTAAGTTATCAAGGTAAAGGTAGAGTAAGGTTAGGATTCTGAGATTTATTTCCAGAACGCTTATCTATATATGCAGATTTATATAAACATACATATATATCTATCGGTGTTTAGATTATGTAAGGGGTTTCTATAAGACTCATAGGAGTTTACAATTCCATGTTATATGTACAGAACTGTATGGTTGTATATTTCCATTTCTATGTCGTCCACTGCAACGAACACCGAGTGGACAATTTTGCATGTATCCTCATCACTCAATAGTTTGTAAATCAGTTAATACAATGGTTATTCTTTCAGTTGGGTCTTTTTTATTTTGTGCAAAAGGAAAAACAAAGCTTAAATGTTCTTTTAGCATATGATTTATGACATTATATATCTCAAAATATTTGTCCTTATGGATTATTCTACTTCGGTATTATCTTATATCAGAAAAACGAAACTTATTCAATTTTATTTGGTACTGTAATGAGATTTAAGGAGTTTCAGACTCTCCAATTCAGTATTTTATTTATACTAAATGTATTTGAGTACCTGTTGGAATAATTTGTTTTCTTATATAATATGACATCAGATCTCTGTATAAGTGAGTTTCTGTTGTAGTCATTCAATTTTTGTTTAATCAATAATGCCTATAAAAAGTACCAACTGCAAATAGATCTCTCTCTCTCTCTCTCTCTCTCTCTCTCTCTCTCTATATATATATATATATATATATATATATATGTAATATATAAGTATATACGTATGGTCTATAGGGTCCATACTGTCTCGTATCTCTCCCCCTTCAATGTTATACGAGAAAGGAAGGCTCAACTAAGTGATATGATTTTTTTGAAATTTAATTACAGAGATACACATGATAGTTCAAATCCAATTATACGTAGATAATTCCACCTAGAAATTCAATTACATAAGAGGCAATTCCAGAATTTGGTTATCTGTTATAAACTTCACACAAACGAACATATTTTATCCATGAAAAATATTTCACTTTAGCACAAACAGATGCATTACATCATTTATATATAATCATTCAAACAAAGAAGGAAAAGATTAACATATATGAACCAGTTCGCGGGGAGACAAAGGGAACAACCACATTCCTCCCAACAGTAGAATAGGTCAACCAAAATGACTTGTCCTATTCACCCCCTAGCCTGACCATGAATCCATGAGGGAAAACTTGGAATTTCCTCTTCAACAATGTCTTCCTCTGTCAATAGTCTTCTCCTTGCCTCACACTCAACAATTAGTGTTCATAACAGAAAGTACTCAGTAGTTTTTTTCCTCAACATACTAGGGAGCTTCTTTCCTCCTCACATATGCTATATATCCAAACAATCTTTTTGCCTAGGGATTTTTCCCTCACTTGGGAATTTCCGCAGCATTCTAAATCCCTGATTTTCAGGGGCTGCCAATAGTCAAATCCATGATTTTCCACTTGTAACAATGAACCAAGTGGTAGTTCCAACATGTTCCCCACTCATGGAGTCATGGTCAGTTGAATTTAACATGGTTTCTCCATTTGTCATCCTGCAATAATTATAAAATATTATGTTTCATATAAGTGTCATAGTCAAATAGTTAGCTGGGTCAAATCCGATCTCTGCCCAACAGTCATAATAATTAATTACAATATACCAAATTTGAAATTCGGAATTGCCATAAATGGCAAAAAATTCCCAAATTCAAATTTCCCCAAAAATGGAATAATTTTCCGAACAATTTTCAAATTCAAAAATAATTTATTTTTTGGGATGTCACACCCTCAGAACCCAACTTAAATCTAGTATGTTATATCACCTGGAGATAGACGGGTAGATTGAACTAATGGACAAAATATTGGAGGATATGTTTCATATGTATGTGATGGACCAACAAAAGCATTGGGAATATTTCTTGTCATTACTAGAGTTTGCATACAACATAATCTATCAAATCACCATTAAGATGGCACCTTTTGAGTTTTTTTATGAGTGACCTTGTCATATTCCTTTGAGTTGGGATCAGCTTGAGGATAGGGTCCTGGTAGAACCAGAAGAGATCCAAGAAATGGAAGAGAAAATGCAAATAATAAGACAAAGGATCAAGGAAGTAGTACTGGAAAGGTTACGGGTTGTGGCCTTAAACTGGGAGATTTTTTCATGAAGGACAACATGTACATCATGATCTTAGGATCTTATGAAGTCACGATCGGTATGGATTAGTTGGAATCACATGAGGTGATCATCAACTGTAAGACTAAAAGATTGAGTTTGGTCGATGATGAGGGTCAAAGACGTGTGATTGTTGGAAGGAACCACAAAGTTTCGCTAAGGTTCATCTCTTCCCTACAACTACGGAAGAGCATGCACAAGATATGCAAGTTATATGTGACCCTTGTGTTGAATTAAAACGACATGGTGGAAGGACTATAAAACCTTCCTATAGTACAAAAATTTGCGTAGGTATTCTGAGACGAGTTACCAGGGCTGTCGCCTAAGAGGGAATTGGAATTTATCATCGACCTAAAACCTGGGATTGAACTAATAGCAAGAATGTCGTATCAGATGTCGAACCTTGAGTTATAGTGGTTGGAAATGAAAGTAAAGAGTTAGTGGACTTAAGACTTATACATACAAGTGTGTCTTCGTGGGGTGCACCTGTTATTTTCATACAAAATAAGGATGGGTCATGGAGAATATGCATTGACTACTGTCAAATGAACAAGGAAATGATAAGGAACTAGTATCTATTGCCAATAATTCATGATTTGTTTGATGATATGAAGGGTGCAACTATGTTTTCAAAGATAGACTTGAGATCAAGGTATCACCAGTTAAATATCAAGGAGGAATACATTCTTAAGACTACCTTCAAGATGAGGTTTGGTCATTATGATTTTATCGTTTTATCGTTTGGACTAACAAATGCACCAGGGTTATTCATGAGATTGATGAATGAGGTGTTATGTGAATACTTGTACAAGTTCATTCAAGTATTGATCGACGATATTTTGATTTATTCTCGGATGATGCAAGAACATGAACAACATTGGTGCTTGGTACTAGAGTTTCTTCGAGAGAAAAAATTGTTTTGGAATGTGTCAAAATGCTCTTTTTATCAATCGAAGATTCATTATTTAGGGGATGTTATCCCCGATGAAGGTATCGTTCTGTATCCCATGAAGGTAGAGGCTATTATGGAATGGCTTGCACTAATGAATGTCCTAGAAGTGCATAGATTTATGGGTTTAGTGGGATATTATTGACGGTTCGTTGAAGGTTTTTCAAAGATAGCAAATCCAATTAGGGAATTGTAGATGAAGAACAAGAATTTTCTATGGACCAAGAAATATGTGGAAGCATTTTGAAGGCTCAAGGAGATGTTTACGACAATGCCAGTACTAACATTTCCTGACATGGATGAGGACTTCTTGGTATGAACTGACACACCCAAGGAAGTCTTTGGCGGAGTCTTGATGCAATACGGTTGAGTGATTGCTTACATCTCAAGGAAGTTAAGAAAGCATGAGGAGAACTATGCGACACATGATTTGGATTTATTATCCATTATGTATGCCCCAAGAGTGTGAAGACACTACATGATTGGATGGAAATTCAAACTAAAAACAAAACACTGTGGTTTAAAACAAATTTTTATGGAAAGGGACTTGAATGCGTGAAAAAGGAGTTGGTCGAAACTTCTTAGCGAGTGTGGTTTTGAGATTACCTACATAAAAGGAACAATGAAGAGAGTGGATGATGTGTTGAGTTGGAGACCAGGCATATTTTTTGATGATACCTCTTCAAATGAATCTACGTGAAAAGATTCTAACTATACAACATGACGATAATTGGTATCAATAGGTTAAGGAATTTATCAGACAAAACACCATGTTGATACCAAAATTTGAGGGATAAAAATTTGAAGGATTAGTGAAATATAATAACCAGATTTACTTACCATTCAATGATGAGTTGAGAAGTTTTATATGAAACAAATCTCATAGAGAAGTGTACATAGATCATTCAGGAGTTATGAGGATGTGGGCATACCTTAAACCCGTATACTTATGGAAAGTAATGAAGGTGAACATAGTCAACTACGTGGCAAGATGTATAGAATGTCAACAAGTAAAGTCTGAACATAGACATGTGGCAGGATTAATACATCCACACATTATTTTAGAATCGAAATGGGAGTTCATTTCAATGGATTTCATTGTTGGACTATCTTCGATGGCAAGGAGGCATGACTCAATTTTCGTGGTAGCTAACACTCTGACAAAGAGTGAACATTTTATCCCTATGCGTATGACATATCAGATGTCTGATATAGCTAGATTCTTTATCAATGTGATAGTGAGACTACATGGAGTGCCTAAGAGGATCATATATGATTGAATATCATTGCTTACCAGATGACTTTGGACTAGTTTCCAATAGGCCTTGGGAACCCAACTTAACTTTTGTACTGTATATCACCTAGATACAAACATTCAGACAGAACAAATGAACCAAATCTTGGAGGATATGTTTCGTATGTACATGATGGAACAACAAAAGCATTGGGAAGATTTATGTCAATTTCTAGAGTTTTCATACAACATAATCTATCAAATCACCATTAAGATGGCACCTTTTGATTTTCTTTACAAGTGACCATGCAGATGCTTTTGAGTTGGGATTGACTTGAGGATAGGGCCCTGATAGAACCAGAAGAGATCCAAGAAATGGAAGAGAAAATGAAAATGATAAGACAAAGGATCAAGAAAGTGCAGGATCGACATAAGAGTTGTATCGATACACATGAGGCCCAAGCATCATTACTCCATGATGGTCCAAAACGTAGTCAAGCCAGTAATGGTAGCATTCACTGAGAACTCGAGAAGGTCAAGTTTCCAGAGTTCTTTGGTGTCATGGATGGTGTAGCTGTCGACACCTGGTTGGAGAATATGGCGATGTGATTTTCACTTCACTGCTATACATCTAACATGAAGGTCTTCATGGTGGTATTTCTGCTGAAGTGTATCGCTCTGCTATGGTGGAAGACACTCCTGCCACAACTGAACAGGGTCGTCGAAGATGTGTCATGGTAACCTTTCCAGGAACAGTTCCGGGAGAGGTATCTGTTCGAGGAATTCGTTGAGCCTCAACTCATTGAGTTCAAGACCTTGCGATAAGGTGGTCATATGTTGCTTGAGTATGAGGCCTGATTCATGGAGTTACTTAGGTATCATCCACATTTGAACACCGATAATATTAAGGTCAACAAGTTTGTGTTCAGCCTTAATGTCAGCATTCGTGTGAAAGTGAGGATTTTAATTCCTCAGACATTGCACGATGTTTTCCAGAAGGCCCTCATAACTGAGGAGGATCTCATTAGCAGGGGTCATAATAGGACTACGGCGAGGCTGAAGGGACAGGAAAATTCTCATGCATAGTAAAAACATACACCAACTAGAAATCCATCAGGTTATCGAGGCACTCTGAGAGGTTCCATGTTTATGGAACCACGACGATTGGTTATACAACAACAAACTCCCTATAGAGGACCACAACACTAGAATACATGTCATCAGCAGTAGCAACAGTTCAGGCCTATTCAACTAAACAGACTAGGGTTACAGGATGGTGGGCCATCATCTTCTACTTATGGGACCAAGAGTACTAGCCTGAAGATGAGATGATCGACATGTGGAGAGCCACATTACTAGTTTGACTGCCTAGTTGAGAGGGGCAGAGCATCTAGATCAGTCAGACCCACCACAGTAGGAGATTTTGGCAAGGCCCATCAGATTCATGGAGCGGTGAACAACCGTCGAGCCAAGCACTATTCTACTGTGCTTGCAACGTCAGGTAGCATCATTGGCTAGACCTCTAGTATTTTGATATATCTAGGTGCTACAAAGATATTTATTTCTGGTGTAGTGATAAAACCAATTAAAGTAAAGGTAGACGAACATGACAAGTTTAGCTATGTAGAAATGGCCTCGGGAGCCAAAAATAAGGTTGGAGGAAAGGCTATGGGTTGTATCCTTAACCTGGGATATTTTGTCACGAAGGACAACATGCACATCATGATCTTAGGATCTTATGATATCATGATCGGTATGCATTGGTTGGAATCACATGAGGCGATCCTCAACTTTAATATGAAATGAATGAGTTTGGTCGATGATGAGGGTCAAAGACCTGTGATTGTAGGAAGGAACTGGGGAGTTTCCCTAAGGTTCATCTCTCCCCTATAGCTGTGGAAGAGCATGCGCAAGGGATGCAAGCTATATGTGATCCTTGTGTTGAATGAAAAGGGAGTGGTGCAAGGACTATAAAACCTTCCTGTAGTATGAACATTTTTGGAGGTATTCCCAGACGAATTACCAGGGTTGTCTCCTAAGAGGGAAATGAAATTTACCATCGACCTAAAACCTAGGACTAAACCGATAGCAAGAATGTTGTATCATATGTCGAACCTTCAGTTACAGGGGTTGAAAATGAAAGTAAATATTTACTGAACTTAGGACTTATACGTACAAGTCTGTCGTCGTGGGGTGCACCTGTTATTTTCATAGAAAAGAAGGATAGGTCATGGAAAATATGCATTGAATACCATCAAATGAACAAGGAAAGGATCAATAACTAGTATTTGTTGCCAAGAATTCACGATTTGTTTGATCAATTAAAGGGCATGACTGTGTTTTCAAAGATCGAATTGAGATCATGGTTTAACCAGTTACATATCAAAGAGGAACACATTCCTAATACTGCATTCAAGATGTGATTTGGTCATTAAGATTTTATCATTTTACCGTTTGGACTGACAAATGGACCAAGGGTATTCATGAGCTTGATGAATGGGGTGTTCTGTGAATACTTGGACAAGTTCGTTCAAGTATTGAGCTATGATATTTTGATTTATTCTCAGATGATGGAAGAACATGACGAACATTGGCACTTAGTACTACAGTTTCTTCGAGAGAAAAAATTATTTAGTAATGTGTCAAAATTCTATTTTTATCAATCGAAGATTCATTGTTTACTCGATGTTATCGCTGGTCAAGGTATAGATGTGGATCCCGTGAAGGTAGAAACTATTATGGAATGTCCTGCACTAATAAATGTCCTAGAAGTGCATAGCTGCATGGGTTTAGAGGGATATTATTGACGATTCATCGAGGGTTTTTCGAAGATAGAAAATCCGATTACGAAATTGCAGAAGAAGAAGAAGAAGTTTTTGTGGACTGAGAAATGTGTGGAAGCATTTCGAAGGTTCAAGGATCTGTTTACGACAACACCAATAAAAAAAGTCCCTCACATGGATGGAAACTTCCTGGTATGCACTGACACACCAAAGGAAGTCTTAGGAGGAGTCTTGATGAAAGATGGTCGAGTGATCACTTACATCTCAAGGAAGTTAAGAAAGCATGACGAGAACTATGCAACACATGATTTGGAGATATTATCCATTATGTATGCCCTAAGAGTGTGGAGAGACCACATTATTGGATGGAAATTCGACCTAAAAATGGACCAATGTGGTTTACAACACATTTTTATGCAAAGTGACTTGAACGCGCGACAAAGGCATTGATCGAAACATATTAGCGAGTACGATTTCGAGATTACCTACATAAAAGGAATAGTGAAGAGATTCGATGATGTGTTGAGTTGGAGACCACACATATTTTCGGTGATACCTCTTCAGATGAATCTATGTGAAAAGATTCTAACTTTACAATACGAGAATGATTGGTATCAAGAGGTTAAGGAATTTATTGGACAAAATACCATGTTGACAAAAAAATTGAGGGATACAAATTTTACGCATTAATGAAATATAATAACCGAATTTACGTACCATCCAATGACGAGTTGAGAAGTTTGATCTAAAACGAAGCTCATAGATCAGTGTACATAGCTCATCCAGGAGCCACGAATATGAGGGCATACCTTAAACCCTTATACTTCTGGAAATGAATGAAGTCGAACATATTCAACTACGTGTAAAGATGTATAGAATGTCAGCAGGTAAAGGATGAACATAGACAATTGGCAGGATTAATACATCCACAAGTTTTTTCGGAATCGAAATGGGAGGCTATTTCGATGAATTTCATTGTTAGATTTCCGTCGATGGAAAGAAGGAACGACTTGATTTTCGTGGTAGTTGACACTCTGATGAAGAGTGAACATTTTATCCATATGGGTATGATGTATCAGTCATCTGATATAGATAGAGTATTTATGAGAAATATCATGAGACTACATGGCATGCCGAAGAGGATCATATCTGATCAAGGATCGATGCTTACCAGATTATTTTGGACTAGTTTCCAATAGGACTTGGGAACCCAACTTAACTTTAGTATCATATATCACTCAGAGACAAACAGGAAGACAGAAAAAATGAACCCAATATTGAAGGATATGTTTCGTATGTACGTGATGGACCAGCATAAGCATTTGGAAGATTTCTTGCCACTGGTAGAGTTTGCATACAAAAAAAACTATCAAAGTACCTTTAAGATGACGCCTTTTGATTTTATTTACAAGAGATCATGTCAGACACCTCTAAGTTGGGATCAAATTGAGGATAAGTTCCTAGTAGGACCAGAAGTGATCCAATAAATGGAAGAGAAAATGCAAATGATAAGACAAAAGATCAAGAAAGTGCAGGATCAGCAAAAGAGTTATGCCAATGCACATCGTGTTGACTGTAGTTATGAAGTTGTTGATTGAGTCTTCTTGGGGGTGAAACCGCACAAGAGTTCTATCAAGTTTGGAAAGGGTGCTAAACCCTCTCCTAGGTTTGTGGGACCCTTAGAGGTAGTGGAAAGGTAGGGGCTTGTGGCCTATCGACTAGCGTTTCCTGATTCTTTGAGGCATATGTAGGATGTTTTTCATTTATCTATTTTGAGACATTATGTTAGTGATGCAGGATCATCGTCAACCAAATCCACATGGGATGAGAGAATAACTCTTAGTGTGCCTTTAGAGTAAAATTCTAAATTTTGAAAGATGGTGTATCTTAGAGAAATTCTTAATAAAATATGAATCATAAAAGTTAATGGGAGGAGGTTGAATGATCGCGTCAAAACTAGAAGAGATTAGATCGTCCTTTAGTTATTTTATTTTGGTGTGGATATGAAGATTCTCCTTAAATTATTTGTCACAAAATTTTATGTAACAGGACTTAAGTAGCTATAGAATTTAATTTCGATCGGGTAGGTAGTTGGAGGAAATCCACACACTCCTGGCGTCCCTCAAATTTTGACAAACTAAGATCAAAGGGTTTCTTCAAAATAATATCTTTCTGCACTACTTGGGATTTTCGATTATGGTTACTTGATGCATAGTCACTCGTTGACATTGTGTACTCCTTTCACTTGGTCAAAGTTTTCGTTGTTCCTTCTGAACTCTTCTGAGTCAATTCAAGACTCTACCGACGCATTCCTTGCATATGATATGCACACCTTGCATATGATTTTCAGAAGAGAAACAATTTAAACTTATCCAGTTCATCACAATTTCATATGATCAACCATGAACAATCATGCATAAACGAAATGAACTAAAACACTCACAAAATGTATCATTCATTCAATCACACATCAAAATAAACATTGTCCAAGGAATTGCTACAATTCGGTATGTTGTATTCATTCATGAAATAAATGACATAGTATTATAGTTCTTCACTGCATCTTTCTTCTACTCTACTACTCTTCTCTTCTCTATCCCTACAATACAAAAAAATATATATCTAAGGAGTGGGTCCTCGATCTCTTCTTCGTCTTCTCTGCAACCAATCCTATCAGTTTCTAGTGGTTACATACTTTTTTCTATTACAATAACTATCAATTATTACCAGATAAGAATTGACACTCTCTATCTGCAACTCCTTACAGTCGTATAAGACTTTACAAACAAGATATATTTAAAACCATCGTTTCCAAAATATCTCAACAAATCATTCTGTTCCGGAGTTAAATGTTGATTTGAAATCCTGTCATGCTAAGATGTCATATCCTTGCCTCCATGGTTCTGTCTTTGACTTTGAAAGAGATGCTCCTGCATCACCGGTGCTAACACCACCACCTATTAAAACAATCCTGAAACCATGGAAATACCCCCTGCCATTCTTCCACCACGGAAACATTGACGCTAGTGTTCGAGCTTCGAAGGCAGATGGTGGATTAGGTCCACTGCAACATCATCATGCACCAACATATCGATATGTTATATGAGGCGTACTCAAATGCACCAGCCAACCATAAACGCTCATTGTGTGCAAGGCCTTTTATGTTGTAGACTCAAAATGGGCCTCTGAGCGACAACCCTAGTTACAAAACCTCTGATGCTGATGGGTAATTCTATGGATTGGATTTTAGTCTGACTCCTTGCTCTACTACACTACAGTCCCAATTTCCTTCTTATATGCTTGTTTAATTTCCAGTTTAATGTCCAGTTTTACCTCTAGTTAAGTTTTCATGGCTTCTTTGAACAATGGTGTAATGACTTAAGTCTGCCACCTGTCGTGGCTTCCTTTTGGCGGGGCAGATGGCTCACCGCCAATTTTGACATGGACATCATAGTTTTTCCATATGTCCTGGTTTCCGCTAATTAATTCATTTTTTTATTGATTACCATATGTTAAGGGATATCTTTATTCTGTGAGGAATCATTGATAGATATGACTCCTTTAAATGCTACAGTCATCTGTATAATTAGCCTATGTATTTAGTCTTTGTAGTTACCTCATATGATTCTTGATATAATATGATCCCATATAACTTCCTATTGATATGTAATAGTTAACTTCACGGTAACCTCTATTATTTGTACTTGAAGAACTGCGCGAAGCACATATTGGATTGATTAATAATTGAAATAAAAGTAAAGGATCTTTGTTATTTGTGATTAATCATTCACAGTGATTCTATAAGTTTATGTTTATATGGGCCTTGTGGTTTGTTGAAAGGATTGTCTTTTGTGGATATTTGTTTATAGATGTTTCTAAAAATATGTTTTGTTAGGTTCAATGACTTTGTTTTCAAAAATTATTGGTGTGCTATCAACTTGAAATGAACATGTGTGAAGAGTTATGACACAAGTTATATTAGATAATTTTTAAGAGTAAATTATGATTTACAATACGCTTAAAAACATGAAACCTTGTAACACAAGTTCTTTATAGAATTCAATGTTTATAAAATGTGTAGAAAAATAAAAAATATTAATATAATTAAAAAATTCCCCACATATTCCAACATATTCCAACATATTCCCCACTCATGGAGTCATGGTCAGTTGAATTTAACATGGTTGTTCCATTTGTCGTCCTGCAATAATTATAAAATATTTTGTTCTCATACAAGTGTCATAGTCAAATAGTTAGTTGGTTCAAATTAGATCTCTACCCAACAGTCATAATAATTAATTACAATATACCAATTTCAAAATTCGAAATTGCCATAAATGGAAAAAAAAATCCCAAATTCAAATTTACCAAAAATGGAATAATTTTCCTAACAATTTTCGAATACAAAAATAATTTATTTTCGGGGATGTTACACCCTTGGAACCCAACTTAAATTTAGTATGGTATATCACCCAGATACATATGGGTATATTGAATGAATGAACAAAATCTTGGAGGATATGTTTCTTATGTACGTGATGGACCAACAAAAGCATTGGGAATATTGCTTGCCATTGCTATAGTTTGCATACAACATAATATATCAAATCACCATTAAGATGGTCTCTTTTGAGTTTCTTTATGAGTGACCATGTCATATTCCTTTGAATTGGGATCTGCTTGAAGATAGGGTCCTGGTAGAACCAGAAGAGATCCAAGAAATGGAAGAAAAAATGCAAACGATAAGACAAAGGATCAAGGAAGTGAACAATCGACAAAAGAGTTGTATGGATATACATGAGGCCTGAGGGCCAGTACCCCCTGAGGTTCCACCCCACTCTCAAGCCAATAATGGTAGCATTCACTGAGAACTCAAGAAGGTCATGTTTCCCCAGCTCTTTGGTGTCATGGACAACGCAGCCACTGAGGCATGGTTGGAGAATATGGCGATGTGATTTTCACTTCATTACAATACATACAACACGAAGGTTTTCATGGTGGTGTTTCAGTTGAATGGGATATCTCTTCTATGGTGGAAGTTGCTCTTGCCACAACTGGACATGATCGTCTTAGACTTTTCATGGTAACTTTTCGAGGAGCAGTTCCAGGAGAGGTATATGTCGGAGGAATTTGTTGAGAATCATCTTAATGAGTTCAACACCTTGTGACAAAGAAGTTGTACATTGCCTCGGTACGAGGCCCATTTCATGGAGTTACTTAGGTATCATCCACATTTGAACACCAATAATCTTAAGGTCAACAAGTTTGTGTTCAACCTTAATGCAACATTCGTGCAAAAGTGAGGATTTTAATGCCTCAGATGCTGCAGGATGTTGTCCAGAAGGCCCTCATAACTAATGAGGAGCTCATCAGCGGGGTTCATAATAGGGCTATAATGAGGCTGACGAGAGAGAATACTTCTCATGCACAGTAGCATCAAACACCAATTAGAAATCCATCGGGTTATCAAGGCACTCTGAGAGGTTCCATATTCATGCAACCATGACGATCGTTACCACAAAAATATAATCCCTATAGAGAACCACAACACCAGAAGAAACATCATCTGAAAAAGCAATAGTTTAGGCCTATCCAGCTAAACAAACCAAGGTTACAGGCTAGTGGGGCATCATCTTTTACTTTTGGTACCAACAATACTGAAAAGGATAAATATTGTATCCTTAACCTGGGAGATTTTGTCATGAAGGACAACATGTACATCATGATATTAGGATCTTATGATGTCATGATCAGTATGGATTAGTTGGAATCATATGAGGTGATCCTCAACTATAATTCAAAATGATTGATTTTGGTTGATGGTGATGGTCAAAGACGCGTGATTGTTGGAAGGAACTAGGGAGTTTCCCTAAGGTTCATCTCCTCCCTACAACTGCGAAAGAGCATGTGAAAGAGATGCAAGATATATGTGATCCTTGTGTTGAATTAAAAGGGCATGGTGGAAGGACTATAAAACCTTCTTCTAGTACAAAAATTTTCACAGGTCTTCCAAGACATGTTACTAGGGTTGCCGCCTAAGAGGGAATTGGAATTTATCATCAACCTAAAACTTGGGACTAAACTAATAGCATGAACATTGTATTGGATGTCGAACCTTGAGTTACAGTGGTTGGAAATGAAAGTAAAGAGTTAGTGGACTTAATACAAGTGTGTCTCCATGGGGTCCACTTGTTATTTTCATACAAAAGAAGGATGGGTGATGGAGAATATGCATTGACTAATGTCAAATGAAAAAGGAAATGATCAAGAACTAGTATCCATTGCCAATAATTCATGATTTGTTTGATAAAATGAAGGATGAAGCTGTGTTTTCGAAGATCAACTTGAGATCAAGGTATCACCAGTTACATATCAAGGAGGAATACATTCCTAATACTACCTTCAAGATGAGGTTTGGTCATTATGATTTTATCATTTTACCCTTTGGATTGACAGACTCACTAGGGTTATTCATGAGCTTGATGAATAGGGTGTTTTGCGAATACTTGTAGAAGTTAGTTCAAGTATTGATCGATGACATTTTGATTTATTCTTGGATGATGGAAGTGTTGAAACAAAACTTAATTTTATTTACATTAAGAACAAATTTTTTTGGTATCCTAGAGTCTTTTCATTTATAAAACAAATCCTTTCATCTCCGATGATTTCGAATTGCCCTTGTGATTCATTTTTAGAAAAAGAATGTGTAAAATTTAAATTAACGTAAGTTCCAAACACTTTTTCGAAATTATATCCTAAATGAACCATAATGATAAAAATTAAATAAAGGTTAAATTCATATCGGGATATCGGGATTCGCTGTTTCGAAATAACAAATTTAAATATCATCAAATATCCTGATTTCCCGATCCCCGATTTCCCGATTCGTTAATCCTTGATTAATTTATCCTTTACTTAAATATCGTTTAAAAGGGGTTTCAACTTTAAACTAATCATATCGGGAAATCGCGATTCGCGGTTTTGAAAGAACAAATAAACTTAACATCATTTTCTCCGATTTCCCGATCCCCGATCATAATTAATTCTTAAGTGATATTTGACAGTAATTTAATTAACGTTAAGCATGATTAAGAGTGACTAATCATCTCGAGAAATCGCAATTCGCGATTCTGCGAACAGAAATTTTTATATCATCAAATATCCCGATCTTCCGATTACCGATTTCCCGATTTCCGAACTCTTGATTAATGAAACCCCGATGAAAGTAATCCGGATTAATTGAGATAATAAAATGTTTGACTTAAATGATAGATCGCAATTTCGACGATCGGTATTTCACGATGATTTACTTTCTCGACATCGTAAGTTCCGAAACCCCGATGAAAGCATGTTCGAATTTAAAATAAGGTTAGCGATAATGAATCATTCTCAAAAAACAAGGATTAAATTTTCAAACTTTAAATAAATGATCTGTATACGACAGGTTTCTATTATATTAAAAAATATTAGAAATCTCAGGTACAAACATTAAATACGTATTATCTGGAATATCTTTGCTTTTATTTCATAATAGATGAACAGATCTCGAAGATTTTACGATATATTTGAAATAATTTTTCAAAAAGTTTACATTATTCCAAAAGCTGAATTCTGCTCTGTTTCAGGTTTTCAAGAGAGCACATAGCCTTTCTTTTCTCCTGAGCCGCTCCGCCATTGACAGTCTTGCTTGCTTCCGAATCTTGTTGATAAGTTATGGCGCCCAAAAAGGCTCCGAAGAAAACCGAAGAACAACCGGAAAGCGATATTGTTTCAGATACTACTGCAGCTGGAATAATACACAATGTTAAATCATGGGCTGCAATTGCAGAGAAAATGGAAAAAGAAATCTCATATTCGGATGATGATGAGGATAACCATCTCCGAGATATCACCATCACTGGTTTTCATCAAGTCGCTGCACGCCCGAGACTGGTTTCATATAAAGATATGGTTATCTGGGCACTGGATAAGGTAGACATTCCAACAAGGAGCATTCTGAACAAGCAAGGAGGGGTCATCGGCTCATTCAGGCCCGAACATATACAAGTAATGTATAAGTTATCACCCAATCATAAGCATACTTTAAATTCTGAATTTTTAGCCGCATTTCAACAAAAGGAATGCGTTGAAGGAGGTCAATCATACTCAGACATGATAAAAGAATGGGTCAGAGACAAAAACAAATTTAGGGTCGATGCAAATGGGATATATGCCACTGCTTCATTGAATGATTATATGAGATATTTAGTAATGATGTTATGCAGACTATATGGGAAAAAGGACTCAAATCACTTTAGTGCAGAATGGACACCCCTCCTAGAAGCGGTTTCAGAGGGAAGAAGTTTCAACTGGCATAAAATTTTATCGGACAATATCAGTGCAGAAGTTATGAAGTATCAAACAACTAGATCAAAAGGACAAACAGTTGCCTTTTACATGTCAGCTTATATAATAGATGTTGTCTGTTTTAGGACTCTGTTCCCTTTGATGAATTGGAGTTGGGATCCTTCCTGTGCAGAGCCTGTCCATCAGTATCATTCCGCTCTGTGGGAAGACAATGCCAAAGATAATTTTTATGAGGTATGTCATTATGTTATAATTCCTCTATACAGAATGTTCTTCGGATGTGAACCTCCTCGGATTTCACAAACCATGATAGAAAATCTTAAGACAGTTGCCGATTG
>ML809139.1:0-42618 GCA_009831015.1 Picea engelmannii | reverse complement strand
AAATCTCAGGTACAAACATTAAATACGTATTATCTGGAATATCTTTGCATTTATTTCATAATAGATGAACAGATCTCGAAGATTTTACGATATATTTGAAATAATTTTTCAAAACGTTTACATTATTCCAAAAGTTGAATTCTTCTCTGTTTCAGGTTTTCAAGAGAGCACATAGCCTTTCTTTTCTCCTGAGCCACTCCGCCATTGACAGTCTTGCTTGCTTCCGAATCTTGCTGATAAGTTATGGCACCCAAAAAGGCTCCGAAGAAAACCGAAGAACAATCGGAAAGCGATATCATTTCAGATACTACTGCAGCTGGAATAATACACAATGTTAAATCATGGGCTGCAATCGCAGAGAAAATGGAAAAAGAACTCTCATATTCGGATGATGATGAGGATAACCATCTCCGAGATATCGCCGTCACTGGTCTTCATAAAGTCGCTGCACGCCCGAGACTAGTTTCATATATAGATATGGTTATCTAGGCACTGGATAAGGTAGACATTCCAACAAGGAGCATTCTGAACAAGAAAGGAGGGGTCATCGGCTCATTCAGGCCCGAACATATACAAGTAATGTATAAGTTATCACCCAATCATAAGCATACTTTAAATTCTGAATTTTTAGCCGCATTTCAACAAAAGGAATGCGTTGAAGGAGGTCAATCATACTCAGACATGATAAAAGAATGGGTCAGAGACAAAAACAAATTTAGGGTCGATGCAAATGGGATATATGCCACTGCTTCATTGAATGATTATATGAGATATTTAGTAATGATGTTATGAAGACTATATGGGAAAAAGGACTCAAATCACTTTAGTGCAGAATGGACACCCCTCCTAGAAGAGGTTTCGGACGGAAGAAGTTTCAACTGGCATAAGATTTTATCGGACAATATCAGTGCAGAAGTTATGAAGTATCAAACAACTAGATCAAAAGGAAAAATAGTTGCCTCTTACATGTCAACTTATATAATAGATGCTATCTGTTTTAGGACTCCGTTCCCTTTGATAAATTGGAGTTGGGATCCTTCCTGTGCAGAGCCTGTCCATAAGTATCATTCAGCTCTGTGGGAAGACAATGCCAAAGATAATTTTTATGAGGTATGTCATTATGTTATAATTCCTCTATACAGAATGTTCTTCAGATGTGAACCTCCTCAGATTTCACAAACCATGATAGAAAATCTTAAGACAGTTGTCGATTGGTTCATTGAAGAACATTTCTCATATGTTAGGGTTTATGGATGTTCTATCCCCCCACATGCACTCCCAAAAATACTTCCAGATAGGTTAATTTGCAGATAAATAGCTTATCAGTTAGTAAATGGTGGTATTGGACTTGAATTAAAAGCTCAACAGAAGAAGTCATGGCTGTATTTTCCTGTTTATTTAGGAAAATTTTCTTTATTAAACTTTGGTCATTCTAAGGCAGAAGCAGAGTCATTGAGTGAAGTAAAATTAGTAGATATAGAACACAGGAAGCACGATCCTTATCAAATCATAAATCGGCATATTGCACAATGTGGACTGAAAGCATATGAACATGAAGATTCTTTTTATGATGATATTTTCAAGAATGTCAATTCATATGATGAAGTTCAAAGCAGGGTGCAAACCTTGTCACCTGATGCACAGGTGGGGTTTGCATCTTTCCAAAGAACTAGAAGACAGTGTTTACCCAAGATTTTGCAGGGTGAAGTATTGACATCTAAGCAAGTGTCAGAAACCATTCCTCCTGGTTTCGAAACTATTATTCAATATAATACATATGACAAAGGTAAACTGAAAGTTTCTGAGATATCTCCTAAAAATACAGAAAGTCCACAGAACAAAGAAACATACACAGAAAAGGGAAAATAAGTACAGACAAACCCAATAGACCTCGATGACATTCCAGAAACCATCGGGGAAACAGCTTCAACAGAATTGGGCAGTCCCATTACAGCATTAACCCCACTTCAGGCAAATTTTTGAAATCCTCACGAAGGAGTTATGTACGTGAGCGAATTAGAACCTATTAGCAGAGATGAAATGCCATCATCAGATTATTTCTTCAGCAAAAAGCGGAAAGCTGTGTTGAAACAGGAATTACATCCTGTGGGAGAAAAAACAATCAAGAAACACAAAATCATTATTGATGGGAAAAAGATGCAGGATAGTGCATTTGCTACAGAGCTGGCAGGGTCTATGGGGGCCATAGCATTGGCCAATATGTACTCTGTGGAAAATTTGATCAATACAATAGAGCAGAAGAATCAATAAATCACACAGCTATAGGATAAGCTGAAAGAAAATGACAAATTGATTGGACGGGGTATACAAAAAGGTCTTAAGCAGGCCAGACTTAAGGATATATAGGAATTCAAAAGTTAAATGAAAATTTAACTGAAGAAAAGCATATGATCCAAAATACCCAAGAGCAGGTGCAGACACTTAGCAATGAAAATAAATTACTGCAAGATAAGATCATTTCAATTACTAACCAAGTGATTGAAATAGATCAATTCAAGACTAAAGCAGCCGAGATATATGCTAATATCCAGCAGGAACGACAAAGGGTATTTTGTAATTTGGAAACTATCCAGAATTACTTTCATGAATCTAAGAAATCCTTAGAAGTGGCCGTATTGAAAGAAATGGAAGCTAAAGCTGTAAGGGATTCTTTCCAAAGGATACTCTCTGCTTTACGGGAGGAAGAAATTGGACAGTCACAAAAGTTGTCTATCTCAGAACAGTGGAAAGGAGATGTGATGTTAAAAGTATGGGAAACAAAGCTGGAAGGATATAAAGGAATAACTGAAGAAGTTATTAACGATTGTCAAAGAATCTTTGGTTCTATTGAAAAAGATGCAATACAGGACGAAACTGACGGCTTATTTGAGCCATTAGGAGAAATCAACATCAATTGTCATCAGCTGAAGATAAGAGAGGAACTTGAAGAAAAGAAAATGGAGATCTGAAATATCAATGCAGTCAACATTTCAGAAATCGAGAAGTGGATAATCGACCCCAGTTCAAGATTGGAGAAAATCAAATCTACAGAGAAGGCAATTGCAAACCAATTGCCAGGATTACAAAGAAGCTTTTTCTTCCTTGAAGCAAATGAGATACCCGAGGCTCCCAAAGCTTTGGTGAACATTTTAGAAAGACATATTCAAACAACTGAAACAGATAAAGAAAGCTTTTCTACCCAGAATTAAACTTTTGTAAATGTTTCTATTTTTAGTATTTTGTAATAAATTATAAACGGTTGACACTAGTCTATTGCAACTGAAAGATTAGGGAGTTGGTTAGTCACCAACTAAAATTTTGGACAGAAATGTATAAATACAATTTCGTGAGTCTGAAAGAGGGCTTCAGAAATTTTGGGAACAAAACCATTTTGTGCGATCAGCTTTAAAGTTTATCAGAATATCATTCACAAGAAGATTCTGAATCTTGTGATTCAGTGACTATGTTTCTATCCTTCTCTAGTTTCATTTGTTAAATCTTCTTCTTAATGTGTATTTCTAGCAAGTGAATCAATTTAAAATTATATGCAATTATTATTTATAGTATTAGATTGGTTTGGATGTTGAATGTGTTACAGTTTTTCCTCTGGAATTATTTCAATAATTTTAAGACCTGTAGCCTTCTGTTCCTTAATATTCTCCTTTGTTAGAAAACCCTCGTCCCCATTCCTTATTGTAATGGAAATGTAAGATTCTTTCTAGATTAAAGCCTTATATTTCTCTGTGTCATGTTTCACTGTTTACAATTTCATAATTATCACTGAACCACGAAACGGCCTTACTTGTGTCTTTATTTTTTGTTTTAAGTTTTAAAGTTGTTTTACCAATATCTGACCTGAATGTCTGAAGTAACAAACTTATTAAAAACCCTTTTATAAAAAATATAAAAATCAATCACCCATGACAGTCCCAAACGGAAGACAACCAAACATAGAACCCGGTTTACAAGATCAAACTAGTATTGCATTGAATCTATTTAACACTATCTTACAAACTGAAACAAATCAAACCGAGTTAGAGCGATCGTGGGCAGCGATAGAACGCGACATAACTATCCAGGAACAAAGGGAACGAAGACAGAGACAGTTGAGAAACTGAATCTGATCTAGTTTTCTTTGTTTCTTTGTTTTAAAAGCATTATCATATTTGGATGCCTAGACGGTGTGTTTTATAGCCTTGAAACACAAACTCTGGAACAACAGGAAGAACATGACAAACATTGGTGCTTGGTACTACAGTTTATTCGAGAGAAAAAATTGTTTGCGAATGTGTCAAAATGCTTTTTTTGTCAATCGAGGATTCATTATTTAGGGGATATTATCCCCAGTGAAGGTATCGTTGTGGATCCCGTGAAGGTAGAGGCTATTATGGAATGGCCTACACTGATGAATGTCCCAGAAGTGTGTAGCTTCATGATTTTAGTGGGATATTATTGATGGTTCATCGAGGGTTTTTCAAATATATCAACTTCGATTACAGAATTGCAGAAGAAGAACAAGAAGTTTGTGTGGACCAAGAAATGTGCGGAAGCATTTCGAAGGCTCAAGGAGTTGTTTACGACAACACCAGTACTTAAAGTTTCTGAAATGGACGAGAAATTCTTGGTATGCACTTACACACCCAAGGAATTATTTGGTGGATTCTTGATGCAAGACGATCGAGTGATCACTTACATCTCAAGGAAGTTAAGAAAGCACAAGGAGAACTACGCGACACATGGTTTGGAGTTATTATCCATTATGTATGCCCCGAGAGTGTGGAGACACTACATGATTAGATGGAAATTCAAACTGACGCAGCACACGCCACCCAGGGCACACCCGCTTCCACCAGGACCTTCTTTTTCCCAGGCCCGAAGAGCTAAATTACTCTTCAAATCCCCTATCGGGAATCTTCTACCCCCACAGGACGTTCTTTATGATCTCCCTGCTGTCTTATCAGGAAATCAGACCTCGCTTGATCACGAGTCGTGTACTCGGGTCTCACAATCCCCGAACCTCGATAGAATACTCACCCACGTATTTCCTTGCTTCTGTCGGAAATATCACCCTGTCGGGAAATCGGCCTTTACAAGGTCGTGAAGCACTGCTCCTACGAATCTCTGAATTTTGATCTCCGATAATACCTCTATAACCTTAAATCCCAGCTAACTCCTCTCACATGTGACCTATGACCCGCAAGACCATGGTCCTTCACCCCTATTGAGATTTCAAAATTTGCGAGTTCGAACAGTGTAGAACTCACACCTTTGGGATCTCCGATCCATGAATTCCGATGCCACCTGTCCTCTGCTCTAACGCCTGTGGCCCACGCTCCAATGATGATCAGGAATTCACGTTTCAGGAATTCACGATTCATGTTGCGAAAATTTGTAGACACTTCCAAGTATCGATCTCCGATATGGGGTGACACTTGTCGACCACCTAATGCTATAGTTGTGGGACCCGTCATGGTTCAGAGTTTCGCGACTCCTCCGATAGTGATTCTCATGACACCGAGAATCCCGAAATGTCGAACCTCGATGCACATGTGGGAACTCTCCTTCAAGTCACCCCCTCCTCGTCGCGCTATCGGGTATCGCGAGATCGTGATTTCAAGTCACCCCCTCTCCTTTGCATGGGAAAATCCCGAATTTTTGAACCCCGACACACGGTATCTCTTGCCACGCATCCCGCCTGTGGTCAACAACTCTGATCCTCTCGGAAATTCGCTAATCGTGATTTCATACACAAGACTCTTGGCTCCGGAAGTTCCAATTCTCCAATGAGCCGAGCTCCACTAACTCCCCTGCTCCTTGCCATGTGTCTCACCGAGATCAACGGTTGAGATCCTTTCAAGAAATCACGGATCAAGATTCCTTTCTACAAGAGTTCCACGACCACAAAAACCCCGATATCCCGAACTCTGAATCTCCGGGGTCTTCCTCTGTTCCTTCGGGCTAAACCCTGCGCAACTTTTTTGAGATCTAACGACTGTGAGAACTTCGCAGTTTCCTCGACGAATCCTGGCCGTCGATTCCTCCTCCTCGAGGATTTATTCAGAAGACTAAACTCCCTTTTCATAACTTATCCTCGGACACTTTCACTTGCCTCTCCTGCTCGAACTTTTCCTCAACCCAAACCTCCTGGGCTATCCTTCAACTATACCATGAAGGTGCTATACCTCCCGATCTTATCCACTCTGATTCTTCAGAGGAACTTGCGCGCACGCCTTGCGCTCAACATTCAATGGCTTCCCAAATGTTGAATCTTTTAGACTCTATGAAACTCCTGCAGCAGTAGTCTTTGATCTGTCTTTGCTCAGATTTTACAACTAAGACTTCTTTCCTAGCCTGCGCACTCTTTACACAACTGCGCCAACCCAATTTCACTCCTGGGCAAATAAGAGCAAAAGTTAAACTATCGAGCCTTCATCAATGCACTCCTTGCAGATGAATTCAACTGCACTCTTTGCAGGAATCTCCTGGCTCGGATAGAGAAACAATTGAAACTTATCCTCTCCTTTCTTAGACTTTAGTTGGAGCCTGAAATCACATCCACAGCATATACAAAGCAAATGCATAACCAGAAAACAAACATTCATGAGCACACAAACCACATACACAGAGAAACAACACCATCCATGAATTTGAATCAGAACTTTCTTCTATTAATTCAAATGCATGTACATGGGTGTTCTTCACAAATTTCTCTGCTTTCTCTTCTCTTCTGAATTCTTGATTATTTTACAAAGATACAATGAGGGTGTCTATATCCTTTTCTCTCCTTCCATCTAAAACTGTCTAATCTGGAAATAAAATCCTATCTACCTGCATTAAGTCTATTAAATGCCTCCTATCTACTTCAGACAAGAGCGTATGGCTCGAGGTCTGATACAATATACAAAAGGTTCTCCTTCATAAATGATTCACTAAAAACTTGCACTACAATCCCAAAGCACTTTTAAAAAATTTGGGTTTGTTTATCCAGCTGAACTCCACTTGATGTACTGGCTCGCTTGCTGAGTTGGCGATGCTCCTGCATCATACTCCTCGGCTTGAAATCTTTCATGTGCTCATGTCCATGAGCTCCTGCACAGTCTGTCCATGCTTTTGAATCTCTACTTCAGTCTCCCAGCTGGCATCTTCCATTGGATGGTTCCTCCATTTGACTAGATATTCGAAGTATTGCTTTCGTCTGGTCCTTTTTCTGACTCTCTTGTCAAGTATACACTCCATCTATATCTTTTCTGCGATCGGCATCTACTTTTTCCACTGGATTTATGGTTGTTCCTCATTTCCATCTCCTGCTTCCTCAGTCTTATATGGATATAAGCCTGAGACATTGAATGTTAGAGATATTCCGATCTCATCCGACAACTCAATTTCATAAGCGTTTTCTCCCAACTTCTTCAGGACTCTGCATGGCCCAATTTTATTCATTTTCATCTTGTTATATGTTCCCCTTGGGAACCTTTCCTTCCTCAGATGTGCCAGAACTAGATCACGAACCTCGAACTGAAGTTGTCTCCAATGTTGATCCACTTTGCACTTATATTCTTGGTTTGACTCCAGCATTCGATGCTTCACCCTGCTGTGAAGTTCTTCCATCGCTTCTATGAATTATTCAGCGTTTGCACTCTTGGTCATTATCTGTTCTGAATCCCTTAGTTCAGATACTCCTCTTGGTTGTCTTCCATATACAATTTCGAATGGACTATTTCCTATGCTTCTGCTCACTGAGAACTGGATTCTCAGCTACCTCGTATGCCTCTGCAAAATATGCATCACCCGCATACATGTCCTTAAGATTTTCAAAACCCAATGTCTTGACTCGGAACTCCTGCAGCAACAAACACTTCCTGCTCAAAGCATCAGCCACTTTGTTAGCAGTACCTTAAATGTGTTTAATTACAAATGTAAAATTATGCATATACTCTATCCATTTAGCATGTTTCTGATTCGGATTGTCCTACTGAGTCACAAACTGTAATGCATGATTATCACTATACAGAACAAATTCTTTTGGGATCAAGTAATGTCTCCACTTCTTCAACGCTTGTATGATAGCATAAAATTATTTATCATACGTTGAGTACTTCACCTTCGCCTCATCCATCTTCTCGCTGAAGTATGCAATTGGTCTGTCTTCCTAGCTCAAGACCGCTTCTATGGCAAAGCCACTTGCATCACATTTTACTTGGAACACTTTTGTAAAATCCGGAAACACCAACACCGACTGTTCTATGATATTTTGCTTCAACAGATTGAATCTCTTCTCTGCCTCTTCAGTCCAATGAAAAGATTTATGTCTTTTCTTGACAGTATCCATCATTTTTTCCCTAATTCCACTGAAATTCCTGATGAATTTTCTATAGAAACTAGCCAGTCCATGAAAACTTCTCACCTCGAAAACATTTCTTGGTGATGGCCAATTTTTAATTACCTCCACTTTACTTGGATCCATCTTTAATTCATTTGCCAATATGACAAACCCCAAGTAAATGAGTTATGTCTTCATAAATGAATATTTCCTCATGTTGATCAGCAACTTCTCTTGCAGTAGCTTCCTCATTACTGCAGCTAAATGTTTCAGATGCTCTTCTTTCATTTTTCTGAAAATCAATATGTCATCCAAATAAACAATGAAAAACTTACCAATGAACTCTTTCAACACTTCATTCATCAGCCTCATGAATGTACTCGGCACATTCGTCAAACCAAACAGCATGACTAGCCATTCGTACAACCCTTCGTTTGTTTTGAAGGCTGTCTTCCACTCATCGCCTTCCCTCATGCGAATCTGATGGTATCCTCTTTTCAAAGCCACCTTTGAAAAAAAATTTGCTCTGCTTAAACAGTCCATCAAGTCATCCATCTGTGGTAATGGAAACCTGTATCTGATGGTTATCTTGTTAATAGCTCTGGAATCAGTGAAAATTCTCCAACCTCCATCCTTCTTTGGACTTAGTACCGTTGGAACGGCACATGCACTTAAACTTTCCCTGATTAGGCCTTTATCCAGTAGCTCCTATACCTGCCTTTTAACTTCTTCGTTCTCCTGCGGTGTCAACCTGTACGTTACTTTGTTCAGAAAATTGGCTCTTGGTATGAGGTCTATATGATGGCTCACTCTCCTTATCGGTGGCAACGAATGAGGTAATTCGTCCACCACTATATCAACGAACTCTTCCAGCAGTTCCTGAATTTCTTCTGGCAAGTCATCCACTCTTGTGCTGGTCAAAACAACTTTCAGTTTCCTGACCACAAAGAATTGTGGATCTTCCTTCTTATTTACTTCTGCCAGAAGTTCCTTCCCACTCATGATAAGTACCCTGTTGTTCACTTCCGGTTTCACCTCCTTATCTTTTATCGGAAGTAACATGTGTGTTCTCCCATTCTTCTCTAAAGTGTACGTATTCATCTTCCCATCATGAACTACGTTTCTGTCATATTGCCATGGTTTGCCTAGCAATAAATGACATAAATCCATAGGTATAACATCATAGAGTATTTTATCATTGTATCCTCCTATCTTGATGTCAACTAAGCATTGTTTAGTGACACTCACCTGATGTCTCTTCTGTAGCCATGAGACTTTATATGGACTCGGGTGATCGGTTGTTTCTAGCTCCAGTTTCTCCACCATCTCAGTTGAAACGAGATTGTCGGTGCTTCCACTGTCCACAATGACCTTGCACTTCCTGTCTTTGGTCTTACATGAAGTTCTGAATAGTCTACTTCTCTGAGTTGTTTCCTGCACCTCCTTCTCGGGTGTTAAGAGAACCTTACACATCATCAATGACATTCCGTCTTCTGTGTCTTCTGCTTCAACAACTCGCCTTTGTGCCTCGGTGATGTGAGCTTCTCCTCCATCCTTTTTCCTTTCTAGAAAATCAACTGCCTTGTGCCCATTCTTCCCACATGTGTAAGATGTAATGATTCCTCCTCTACCTCTTCCTCTACCTCTGGTACGAGGAAAAGTACAATTATCAGCGTATCCTCCACTCCGTTCTGCCTGATGCATTCGTTGTTCAGTGTGCTGGCCTCGTTGTGAACTTCCACCTCTTTCCGTTCTTGTCTGAGGTTTCGTCCAATCATATTTATATTTCTGGAACTTATCTTGGGCGATCGACTTACCTTTCGGTTGGCTCCTACCTCGGCCTCGCTGTGTTGGCTTTCGGCTTAGCTTTTCTTCTGCCTTCAATGCCATCTGATACGCATCCTCCACTGTTATGATGGTTTTCATACTCATATCATCCTGGATATCGTATCTTAAGCCATTCATATACCTGGCAACTTTTTCATCATCGCTCTCCCGATGACCTGCTCTGATATTGAGCTTATAAAATTCTTCGGTATACTCCTTCACCGTCATCAGTTTTTTTCTCAGGTTCTGCATTCCCTTGCACAGTGTGATCTGATAATCCCTTGGGATTAACTTTTCCTTCATCTTCACAATCATTCGATCCCATCTTTTGATCTTTTGCTTGCCTTTGGAACGTCTATCTGCTTGAATCTCGTCCCACCATAATGTTGCATGTCCCTTCAATTTCGCGACAGCATGCCTAACCTTTTTATCCTCTTCGATGTCCTCATAGTCGAAGTAGGTGTCAAGAGCTCTAATCCAATCCAACATCTCTTCTTCATCCAAAATCCCTTCATAGACTAGAATGTCCATTTTTGTCTTTGAACTCATCCGGGCGATAGCTTTAATCAATCGCTCATTGGTTTCATCTTCGGCTGCAACTTCCCCTTGTTGTTCAGCTTCAACTTCGCCTTCAGAGTCACTCAAATCTCCAGCACTAGCTGTGCGTCTCTGCGCTGCTTCCATATCTTCTAATCTCGCTCTGAGATCACGTATCTGCCTTTCCATATCTATATTTCCTGTCGGCCTACCTCTTCTTCGCATCTCCCTATCTTCTGGGTCAGGTGACTGTCTTTCTCTTCTGGGTGGCATGGAAAATTCTTCTTCTCTGCTATAGAAAGAAAAGAATTTCCCGCTCTGATACCACTCTGACGCAGCATGCGCCACCCAGGGCATGCCCGCTTCCACCAGGACCTTCTTTCTCCCAGGCCCGAAGAGCTAAATTACTCTTCAAATCCCCTATCGGGAATATTCTACCCCCACAGGACGTTCTTTACGATCTCCTTGTTGTCTTATCGGGAAATCGGACCTCGCTTGATCGTGAGTCCTGTACTTGGGTCTCACAATCCCCGAACCCCGATAGAATACTCACCCACGTATTTCCTTTCTTCTGTCGAAAATATCACCCTGTCGGGAAATTGGCCTTTACAAGGTCGTGAAGCACTGCTCCTACAAATCTCCGACTTTCGATATCCGATAATACCTCTGTACCCTTAAATCTCAGCTAACTCCTCTCGCATGTGACCTATGACCTGCAAGACCACGGTCCTTCACCCCTATCGGGATTTTGGAATTCGCGAGTTCGAACAGCGTAGAACTCACGCCTTTGGGATCTCTGATCCCCGACTTCCGATGCCACTTGTCCTCTGCTCTGACGCCTGTGGCCCACGCTCCAATGATGATCGGGAATTCTCATTTTGAGAATTCACGATTCCTGTTGCGCAAATTCACAAACCCTTCCAAGTCTCGATCTTCGATATGGGGTGACACTTGTCGACCACCTAATGCTATAGTTGTGGGACCCATCGTGATTCGGAGTTTCGTGACTCCTCCGGCAGTGATTCTCACGACACCGAGAATCCCGAAATGTTGAACCCTGATGCACGTGCAGGCGCTCTCCTTCAAGTCACCCCCTCCTCGTCGCGCTATCGGGTATCGCGATATCGCGATTTCAAATGTAGCGTTTCCTTTGTATGGGAAAATACCGAATTTCTGAACCCCGACACACGGGATCTCTTTCCATGCGTCCTGGATATGGTCAACGGCTCTGATCCTCTCAGAAATTCGCTAATACCAATTTGATACACAAGACTCTTGGCTCCAGAAGTTTTGATTCTCCGATAAGCCGAGCTGCACTGACTCCCCTGCTCCTTGCCACATGTCTCACCGAGATCAATGGTTGAGATCCTTCTGGGAAATCGCGGATCATGATTCCTTTCTACAAGAGTTCCACGACCACAGAAACCCCGATATCTCGAACTCCGAATCTCCGGGGTCTTCCTCTGTTCCTTCGGGCTAAACCCTGCGCAAATTTTCCGAGATCTAACGACTGTCGGAACTTCGTAGTTTCCTCGACGAATCCTGGCCATCGATTCCTCCTCCTCGAGGATTTATTCAGAAGACTAAACTCCCTTTTCAGAACTTATCCTCAGACACTTTCACTTGCCTCTCCTACTCAAACTTTTCCTCAACCCAAACCTCCTGGGATATCCTTCAACTATACCATGAAGGTGCTATACCTCCTGAGCTTATCCACTCTGATTCTTCAGAGGAACTTGCGTGCACGCCTTGCGTTCAACATTGAACGACTTCCTAACTGTTGAATCTTTTAGACTCTGTGCAACTCCTGCAGCAACAGTCTTTGATCTGTCTTTGCTCAGATTTTACAACTGAGACTTCTTTCCCAGCCTGCGCACTCTTTACACAGCTTAACTAACCCAATTTCACTCATGGGAAAATAAGAACAAAAGTTAAACTATCGATCCTTCATCAACGCACTCCTTGCGGATGAATTCAACTGCACTCTTTGCAGGAATCTCCTGGCTCAGATAGAGAAACAATTGAAACTTATCCTCTTCTTTCTCAGACTTTAGTTGGAACCTGAAATCACATGCACAACATATACAAAGCAAATGCATAACCAGAAAACAAACATTCATGAGCACACAAACCACATACATAGAGAAACAACACCAGCCATGAATTTGAATCAGAACTTTCTTCTATTAATTCAAATGCATGTACATGGGTGTTCTTCACAAATTTATCTGTTTTCTCTTCTCTTCTGAATGCTTGATTATTTTACAAAGATACAATGAGGGTGTCTATATCTGTTTCCCTCCTTCCATCTAAAACTGTCTAATTTGGAAATAAAATCCTATCTACCTGCATTAAGTCTATTAAATGCCTCCTATATACTTCATACAAGAGTGTATGGCTCGAGGTCTGATACAATATACAAAAGGTGCTCCTTCATAAAGGATTCATTAAAAACTTGCGCTACAATCCCAAAGCACTTTTAAAAAATTTGGGTTTGTTTATCCAGCTGAACTCCGCTTGATGTGCTGGCTCACTTGCTGAGTTGGCGATGCTCCTGCATCACAAAATAAAAACAAACCATTGTGGTTTACAACACATTTTTATGCAAAGGAACTTGAACACGCGAAAAAGGCGTTGGTCAAAACTGCTTAGCGAGTACGATTTCAAGATTACCTACATAAAAGGAACAATGAAGAGAGTGGATGATGAAGAGAGTTGGAGACCACGCATATTTTTCGGTCATACCTCTTTAGATGAATCTACATGAAAAGATTCTAACTATACAATGCGATGATGACTGGTATCAAGAGGTTAAGAAATTTATCAGAAAAAACACCATGTTGATACCAAAATTTGAGGGATAACAATTTGATGGATTAGTGAAATATAATAACCGTATTTACATACCATCCAATGACGAGTTGAGAATTTTTGTATGAAACGAAGCTCATAGAGCAATGTCCATGGCTCATTCAGGAGTCATGACGATGAGGGAATACCTTAAACCTTTATACTTATGGAAAGGAATGAAGGAGGACATAGTCAACTATGTGGCAATATGTATAGAATGTCAACAAGTAAAGTCTAAACATAGACATGTGGAAACATTTATACATCCACATGTTATTTTGGAATTTAATTGGGAGGTCATTTCGATGGATTTCATTGTTGGATTATCATCGATGGAAAGGAGGCACGAATCGATTTTCATGGTAGCTAACACTTTGATGAAGAGTGAACATTTTATCCTTATGTGGATGAAGTATCAGATGCCTGATATAGCTAGATTCTTTATCAACGAGATAGTGAGACTACATGGAGTGCCTAAGAGGATCATATATGATTGAATATAAGTGCTTATCAGATGACTTTGGACTAGTTTCCAATAGGCCTTGGGAACCCAACTTAAATTTAGTACCATATATCACCTGGAGACAAACAGGAACACAAAACAAATGAACCAAATATTGGAGGATATGTTTCATATGTACAGGATGGACCAACAAAAGCATTGGGAAGATTTGTTTCGATTTCTAGAGTTTTCATACAACATAATCTATCAAACCACCATTAATATGGAACCTTTTGACTTTCTTTACAAGAGACCATGCATACGCTTTTGAGTTGGGATCGAATTGAGGATAGGGCCCTGGTAGAACCATAAGAGATACAAGAAATGGAAGAGAAAATGAAAACAATAAGATAAAGGATCAAGAAAGTGCAGGATCGACATAAGAGTTGTATCGATAGACATGAAGCTCGAGCACTAGTACCCCCTGATGGTCCAATGTGTGGTTAAGCCGATAATGGTGGCATTCACTAAGAACTTGAGAAGGTCAAGTTTCCTCAGTTATTTGGTGTCGTGGACGGCACAGCTGCCAACGCCTAGTTGGAGAATATGGCAATGTTATTTTCACTTCACTACTATACGTACAACATGAAGGTCTGCATGGTGGTCTTTCAGCTGAATGGGATCTCTCTGCTATGGTGGAAGACGCTCCTGCCACAAATGAACAGGTTCGTCGAAGACGTGTCATGGAAACTTTTCAAGGAATAGTTATGGGAGAGGTATATGTCAGAGGAATTCATTGAGCATCACCTCAATGAGTTCAAATTTTTTTGATAAAGCAGTTGTATGTTGCCTCGGTACGAGGCCCATTTCATGGATTTACTTAGGTATCATCCACATTTGAACACCGATAAGCTTAAGGTCAACAAGTTTGTGTTCAGCCTTAATGTCAGCATTCGTATGAAAGTGAGGATTTTAATTCCTCAAACATTGTAGGATGTTGTCCAAAAGGCCCTCATAATTGAGGAGGATCTCATCAGCAGGGGTCAGAATAGGACTACGACGAGGCTAACGGGATAAGAGACTTCTCATGCGTAGTAGCAACAGACACCAACTATAAATCCATCAGGTTATCGAGATGCTCTTAGAAGTTCCACGTTCATGGAACCACAATGATTGGTTCTAAAAAAATGAACTCCCTATAGAGGACCACAATGTTAGAAGAAACGTCGTCGATAGCAGCAACAGTTCAGGCATGTTCAACTGAATATACCAGGGTTACAGGATGATGGGCCATCAACTTCTACTTATTGGACTAGGAGTATTAGGATGAAGACTAGATGCACGACATTTGAAGAGCCACATTACCTGCGTGACTGCCCAGTTGAGAGGGCCAGAGCATCCAGATCAGTCGAACCCACCACAATAGCAGATTTGGGCAAGGCCCATTAGATTCATGGAGTGGTGAGAAACCATCAAGCTGAGCACTAGTCTATTGTGCTTGAGACGTCAGGTAGAATCGTTCTCCGAGCCTTTAGTATTTTGATATATCTAGGTGCTACAAAGACCTTTATTTCTGGTGTAGCGATAAAACCAATTAAAGTAAAGGCAGTCGAACATGACAAGTTTAGCTATGTATAAATGGCCTCGGGAGCCAAAAATAAGGTTGGAGGAAACGTCATGGGTTGTATCCTTAACCTAAGATATTTTGTCACGAAGGACAACATGTACGTCATGATATTAGGATCTTATGATGTCATGATCGATATGCATTGTTTGGAATTGCATGAGGCGATCCTCAACTGTAAGATTAAATGATTGAGTTTGGTCGATGATGAGGGTCAAAGCTGTGTGATTGTAGGAAGGAACCAGGGAGTTTCCCTAAGGTTCATCTCTCCCCTATAGCTATGGAAGAGCATGCGCAAGGGATGTAAGTTATATGTGGTCCTTGTGTTGAATGAAAAGGGCGTGGTGCAAGGACTATAAAACCTTCCTGTAGTACACAAATTTGTGGAGGTATTCCTAGACGAGTTACCAAGGTTGTCGCCTAAGAAGGAAATGGAATTTACCATCGACCTAAAACCTGGGACTGAACCGATAGCAAGAACGTCATATCAGATGTCAAACATTGAGTTACAGTGGTTGAAAATGAAAGTAAAGATTTATTGGACTTAGGAATTATACGTACAAGTGTGTTGCCATGGGGTGAACCTATTATTTTAATACAAAAGAAGGATGGGTCATGGAAAATATGCTTTGACTACCATAAAATGAACAAGGGAAGGATAAAAAACTAGTATCTATTGCCAAGAATTCATGATTTGTTTGATCAAATAAAGGGCATGACTTTGTTTTCGAAGATCAAATTGAGATCAAGGTTTCACCAATTATAGATCAAGGAGGAATACATTCCTAAGAGTTCCTTCAATAAGCGGTTTGGTCATTATGATTTTATCATTTTACCATTTGGACTGACAAACGCACTAGGGGTATTCATGAGCTTGATGAATGGGGTGTTCTGCGAATACTTGGACAAGTTCGTTCAAGTATTGATCGACAATATTTTGATTTATTCTTGGATGATGGAAGATCATGACAAACATTGGAGATTGGTACTACAGTTTCTTCGAGAGAACAAATTTTTTGGGAATGTGTCAAAATGGTCTTTTTATCAATCGAAGATTCATTGTTTACTGGATTTTATCTCTGGTGAACGTATTGATGTGGATCTCGTGAAGGTAGAAACTATTATGGAATGTCCTACGCTAACAAATGTCCCAAAACTGCGTAGCTTCATGGGTTTAGAGGGATATTATCGATGGTTCGTCGAGGGGTTTTCAAAGATAGAAAATCCTATTATGGAATTGCATAATAAGAACAAGAAGTTTGTGTGGACCGAGAAATGTGCGGAAGCATTTCGAAGGTTCAAGGAGTTGTTTACGACAATGCCAATACTAAAAGTACCTCACATGGACGATGACTTCTTAGTATGCACTGACACACCCAAGGAATTCTTAGGTAGAGTCTTGATGCAAGACAATCGACTGATCGCTTACATCTCAAGGAAGTTAAGAAAGCATGAGGAGAACTATGCGACACATGATTTGGAAATATTATCCATTATGTATGCCCTAAGAGTGTGGAGAGACAACCTTATTGGATGGAAATTCGAACTAAAAATGGACCACTATGGTTTACAACACATTTTTATGCAAAGTGACTTGAACGCGCGACAAAGGCGTTGGTCGAAACTTCTTAGCTAGTACAATTTCGAGATTACCTACATAAAATGAAAAGTGAAGAGAGTCGATGATGTGTTGAGTTGGAGACCACACATATTTTTGGTGATACCTCTTTAGACGAATCTACATGAGAAGATTCTAACTATACAATGTGACGATGATTGGTATCAAGAGGTTAAGGAATTTATTGGACAAAAAACACCATGTTGACAACAAAATTTGAGGAATAAAATTTTTACACATTAATGAATTATAATAACTGGATTTATGTACCATCCAATGATGAGTTGAAAAGTTTGATCTGAAACAAAGCTTATAGATCATTGTACATGGCTCATCCAGGAGTCACGAAGATGAGGGCATACCTTAAACCCTTATACTTCTGGAAAGGAATGAATGCGGAAATATTCAACTACGTGGCAAGATGTATAGAATGCCAGCAAGTAAAGGCTAAACATAGACATGTGGCAGGATTAATACATCCACACATTTTTTTGGAATCGAAATGGGAGGTCATTTTGATGAATTTCATTGTTGGATTTTCGTCAATGGAAAGGAGGTAGGACTCCATTTCCGCATTAGCTAATACTTTGATGAATAGTGAACATTTTATCGCTATGGGTATGATGTATTAGGCGCCTGATATAGCTAGAGTATTTATGAGCGAGATCGTGAGACTACATGGCGTGCTGAAGAGGATCATATCTGATTGAGGATCGATGCTTACCAGTTGATTTTGGACTAGTTTCCAATAGGCCTTGGGAACCCAACTTAACTTTAGTACCGTATATCACTCAGAGACAAATGGGCAGACAGAACAAACGAACCCAATATTGGAGGACATGTTTCATATGTACGTGATGGACCAACATAAGCATTTTGAAGATTTCTTGCCACTGCTAAAGTTTGCATACAACAACAATTATCAAAGTACCACTAAGATGGCGCCTTTTGATTTTATTTACAAGAGACCATGCCAGACACCTTTAAGTTGGGATCAGATTGAGGATAGGATCCTAGTAGGACCAGAAGTGATCCAAGAAATGGAAGAGAAAAGGAAAACGATAAGGCAAAGAATCAAGGAAGTGCAAGATCGACAAAAGAGTTATACCGACGTGCATCGCGTTGACTCTAGTTATGAAGTTGTTGATTGAGTCTTCTTGGGGGTGAAACTGCACAAGAGTTCTATCAAGTTTGGAAAGGGTGATAAACTCTCTTCTAGGTTTGTGGGACTCTTCAAGGTAATGGAAAGGAAGGGGCCTATGGCCTATCGACTAGCCTTGTCTGATTCTTCGAGGCGTATGCATGATGTTTTTCATGTATCTATTTTGAGACATTATGTTAGTGATGCAGGAGCATCATCAACCAAAGCCACATGGGATGAGAGCACAACGCTTAGTGTGCCTTTTGAGTAAAATTTTAAATTTTGAAAGATGGTGCATCTCAACAAAGAAATTCTTAGTAAAAGATGAATTATGAAAGTTAATGGGAGGAGGTTGAACGATCAAAGATCAGATCATCCTTTAGTTCTTTTATTTTGGCGTGGATCTGAAGATTCTCCTTAATTGTCTGTCAGAGACGTTTATGTAATAGGACTTAAGAAGCTATAAAATTTAATTTCGATCGGGTAGATAGTTGGAGGAAATCCGCACTCCTTACACTTCTCGATTATGGTTCTTCGATGCTTAGTCACTCATTGATGTTGTGTAATCCTTTCACTTGGTCAAACTTCTTGTTGTTCCTTCGAAACTCTTCTGAGTCAATTCCAGACTCTACCGATGACAAAACTTCTGGGTGGCGACCCTAGTGACAAAACCTCCGATGTTGATGGGTAATTCTATGGATTGGATTTTATTCCATCTCCTTGCTCTACTATAGTGTAGTCCCAATTTTCTTTCTTATATGCTTGTTTAATTTCCAGTTCAATGTCCATTTTTACTTCCAGTTTAGTTTTCATGGCTTCTTTGAACAATGGTGTAATGACTTAAGTCTGCCACTTGCCCTAGTTTCCTTTTGACAGGGCAAATGGTTGACCGCCAATTTTGACATGGACATCACAGTTTGCCATATGTCCCAGTTTCCGCTAACTCAATAGAATAGTTAGCAGATTGTTGCTATGTGTTTTTTTAGTTTTTGAAAAGTTTTACAGTGATTTACCCTTTTTTATTAAAAAATAAATAAAATTAATTTCAATCATAATGATAAATTTTTTATAATAATAATAATTTAATAATTTTAGATTTTAATGTATTAATAATTTAATAATATTTTAATGTTTTCATATTTTAATAATGTATTTATCAATACTTTTAATGCATAAATGTATTATTACTTTAATAATGAATTATTTTATTATACTTTAGCAATCGATAAATTTATTAATTATTTAATAATGTGTTAATGCATTACTTAATTAATACATTACATTATTAATGTATGAATTAATTAACAAGTTACTTTATACATTATTTAATGTAAATTAATTCTTTAATTTCTACATTACATTAATGTAATAATATATCCATAGTTTAATAATGTATTACTACTTTATTAATGTATTATTTTGTCACCGTATTAATACTTTATTTTAATCCACTTGAATTATATTAATGTACTATTTCAATAGTTTATTAATGCATTTTAATTTACTTGAATTGTTATTTAATCTTTACGAAAAATTATAAATGTGTAAATATATATAATCTTGTGAAAGATTCCAATTTTTTATTTATTTAAATTTTAAAAAATATTTATTAATAAAATAATAGAAATCAACTATATTTTAAGTTTTTATATATTTAAATTATATAGGTATTTCTTAATGGAATAATAGTAATAAACTATAGTTTAAGTTTGTTTTTTGTTCACTAAATGAGTTTTATTGTAGTGGAATTTATCAATTTCCTTATAATATTATAATTCATCATGTGGAAAGTTTTATATGATTTTTTATCAATGTTTTTATGACAAGTATAAATTATTAAATGATTTACTATCAATGTTTTTAGAACAAGTATAATTCATCATCTACAAAGATCAAAATGATTTTCTATCAATAGTTTTAGAACAACTAAAAATCATTAGTTGTAAAGTTAAAGATGATTTTCTATCAAAATTGTTAGAATAAGTAACATCCTAAGTTGCCTTCTATGTAATACATCACATCAGTTCACAATTCCTATCTTTGTGACAAATGAGAAAGATTGTTAGATTTTTTTTTAAACTTAGTCAAAACTTCCTTTGTAATGTGTTAAACATAAACCAACATTTTCTTGTGAAGAACATGACCCAACTTTACAATTTAACAAGTTCACCCCAGGAAAATGGAAAAGACCGTAAAATGGACAAGTCATTGATCCAAGTGTTAAAGTTAAGTTTAAAGTGTTGTATCAATAGATTTCAGGGACACATTGTATCATTCGTGCACTCCAGATATAACTAGCAGATCATCGAGATGTTTCTAAAAAGACGTTTTGTTAGGTTGAATGACTTTGTTATCAAAAAGTATTGGTGTGTTATCAACTTGAAATGAACATGTGTGAAGAGTTATGACACAAGTTATATTCGATAATTATTAAGAGTAAATTATTATTGACAATATGTTTAAAAACATGAAACCTTGTAACACAATTTTTTTTTTACAGAATTCAATGTTTATAAAATGTGTAGAAAAATAAAAAATAAAAATATAATTTAAAAAAAAAACATTAAATCATTATTAAAAATGAATTATGGTTAACAATATGTTTAAAGACATGAAACCTTATGACACAAATTCATTATAAAATTAAATATTTATGAAATGTATAAAAAAAATAAAATTAATATAATTAAAATATAATAATTAAATGATATATAAACGATATATCCATCGAGTTATATATGTATTTATATATTTAAATTATATATGAATTTATATATAAAATTTACTCGCAATCCTTCTAACATTATATTAGATTTCATGACCATGTAAATCTATGTATTTTTATTTTTATATATATTAATGCAAAAGCTAATAGAATTGTTCCGTTTTCTTTCAACCTAAAACTTTCCTCAATGTTAGCCGTAAGAGGAAATGCATAGGCGTACCGTGCCAAAATCTATATATGTTATACACCTACCAAATTTATATATATATATATATATATATATATATATATATATATATATGTCAAACTGTAAAAGACAAGAGTATTAAAATCAAAATCAAATATATATATCAAATTGCAAAAGTATTAAAATCAAAATCAGATATATTTATCAAATTGTAAAAGTCAATAGTATCAAAATCAAAACCAATTCAAAACTCTGACCTATACAAACTATATATTTTATTGCAAAAGCTCATAGAATGGCTCCTTTCTATCAGCCCCAAAAGTTAGAATGGCTCCTTCTTCTCCGAACCGAAAACTTTCTTTAATGTCATCCGTAACCGGAAATGCATAAGCACATTATGCATGAAGGGGATTGACTCAAACCTGTCAAAAACTACACGCAAGAAGGCCCGTTCTCGGGTAAGATGACGGAGTGGCCAGTTATTACTTCGAATGTCACTGTCGGGTTTTTCCTCGTCGTCGCTGTAGGGTCTTAGCTCCTCGCCACTATCATCATCACTGCGGAACTTTTGGATAGACAAAGCGGCTTCTAGAACATCACTATCCAGTCTTTCCTCGTCGTCATAATCAATAACGCTAATCGTTAGGTCAAATCCATCTACATGTTCAAGAGGATCGCACCGAAATTGAAATTTTGCGCCACCAAATCGGAAATGTTGACTATGCAGCGGCATTTCAGTTCTCGTTATGTTCCAAAACACCGTGCACTCCSGAATTGGGGTATCAGACTCCACGACATTAACCGGGAAATGCGTGTAATACCTATCATTAAATATTTTGTGTGGTGCTTGCGCTTTCAAACGAAGTGCATCTAATGCTTGGGCTTTCAAATAACATCATTGAGTTTTTCATGGCTCATATTTGGAAAACGTAGTAATTGGAATAGACTGTTGCTCAAAACTTCTCTCCTCTCTTCAACATTGGGATAATGTTTTCTGGCCCATTTTATAACAAAATCAAATAGTGCGTCTTCTGATTCAACTCGCAAGTTATCGCCTGACAACACCGCCTCAATGGCTGACAAAGGAAGATTGATAAGATTTTCTGCAAACCTGAAAATCAATTTCAGCGGTAACTAGTCAGTTTGTTAATTATGCGAAGATTTACAACATATATTTCTCAATCCCATTTAACCCAAAACAAATACTTCATATTACTGGGCAATGGAAATGTACTGGGCAATGGAAAAGCCAAGGATTCAGTAAGCAACTATGACAATTATATTATAAACTTATAAACTTACTTTTCAATATTACCCCATTCTTGCAACAGAAACACCTTTGCCCTATCTACAAATGACTGCACCGAAACATTGGTAAGCAAAGGCTGGGGGAGRTCTATACAAAGCAATGCAGTCTCCATTGACATYGRTGAAKACTGCAAAGYACCGCTGCACGAGTCAACACATGATGTTACCTCGAACTTGTCTGCAACCATTAGCATATCCAAAAGCTCGTTTGGTAAACGTTCAGGAAGTGTTCCACTGTACATATACTGCAATAAATCCTTGAACGCCATTTCCTCTGCAATGAGATACGACACCACAAAATATCTTCATTTTTCATATACAGAATTGAAGGATAAAGTTAAGACTAAAAAAAAAAACATTATCCAATGCTTAAATTAAGTATGATACGTGTTTACCTGAACAACTTATCCGAAAAGTGATATTCCGTTCCTTAGATTCCCTCATGCCATTTGAGAAAAGCTTCATGCACCATACATGGAGATTACCAAACAAAATTAAAGGGTAATGTAAACATAAGTAAAAGGGTAAATGTAAGCATGACAAGCAATGTATGTTAAATGGTCTCTTCTTACTTTGTAAAAAAATGGACTCTTTTTTGCCAATATTGCTGAGTTAACATGTACACTTTCGACTCTTACTGAAGTATTCGAGCAATCAATGGTCGTAGAAGAGCCAACATGGCTACTTTGACTTTTAGGGTCTGCGTGGGAAAGATCTGATGAAATGTTCAAATCTAACATGTCGTCGTTCAACCCATCTGGGAGGACATGTATTTGCAGGATGCGGTCTGAAAAATTACTGTCGTTGAAAGCAAAGGAGAAGTCTGCCGCACTACTCTGTCCATTCAAAATATGTTGGTCCATTCCCGCTGGTCCGAAATTTATTATGTTCCACTGCAATTCTTTACTGAAAACTCCGATAAAATTAACCTTAGACTGGTATAAGTTTAATAATGAAAACTCCGATAAAATTAACCTTAGACTGGTATAATTTATGGAAGGAGAATAAAGTTGCTTTATTCACATGACTCACCTGTCAATATATAATTGTGGATCAACGTCATTTTTCACAATATATAATTGTGGATGGACGTCATTTTTCACCTTTGAACTAATGACACGTCGATTCATATCAACTACTTTCTTTGAATATGGCATTAATGTATTAATTAATTATTACATTAATGTCATATATAACAATAATGTTCTTCATTAATACGGTTATATATTATATTAACTTACCGAAATATATAAATAATGATTATTAGCCATTACCACATAACATAACATAACATAATTTAGCAAATTCAAACAAGATTATTTCAATTTTAATATTTACCTCTTCAGTTTTAACATTTATCTCTGGTGGTACCTGGCGTGTCCTTGCCTTACCTCTCTCATTTACCTCTTTACAATCCTTTTATGTGACGTATCGATGTTTTAGCTCTTCATTTCCTCTACGTTTGGTGGACGTGAAGTTGTCATGGAAGAAACCACCATTTTTTTGAGTTCTTACTGGAGATGATGCCCAAGGGCTCCCTTGGAGAGGATGCGCAGAGGCTCCCATTGCTATTCCCACGACTGAACCTGCATTGGCTCAGCTGATGGACATTATTGATTGTCGAGTTAAAGGTGGTCTATGCAGATTGGATATGAAAAAAACTTGTAGTTTGAAAATTCCAAAGGCAAGTTCCCCTCTTTGCCTATCCAAGGTTGAGGGTAAGCTTTCCACTACAAAAGCTTAGGAGGAAAGGCAACATTCTGTGCCAAAAAATGATGGATATATAGATTAATATTTATCCTCTTTATTGCAACAAAATTTACTTTATTCATGGCAGTTTGTATTTTTTAGAAGGCATATAATAGAGAAAAGAATACCAATTAGCCCCATAAGTTATATATATATATATATATTTTGTTAATAATTAGTATTCTATTTTTTATTATAAATATTAATAGTAATATTTTATGATAACACAATTTTTTATGATAACTTATAAACACCATTAAAACTAAAATTGCATTTAAATAAATTTGATATTTCAAAATTTGCATTTGAATAAATTTAATATCTCAATAACATTGAAATTGATTTAGATTAATTTATATAATTTAGATGTCGTGTCACTATTAAATTTAAATAGGAAGGTTGTTATAATTTCTTCAATAAGCTCGCCTAAAGGAGTTGGATCCAATGGTGGAAATTCTCGTGAGGGCTTTACCTGGAGCCATGGGGACACCTTGAGGTAGTGGTCGACACGGAGAGATACCATATTAAATGGTATCATGACCCATATTAAATGGTATCGTGACCCGTGCACACATAAGTGGATCAAAGCCCACCCCCATGTCCTTCAATTTTTAAGTCCCCGAGGTGTAGGATAGTCGGTGACGGGTGTGATCCACGAGTGATTTTGATGGCTTAGATGCCCCTGAGTCACAGTTCCTCAAACCACAGGTTAATCGCGTAGCCAACAGGTCCCGCATAAATTAACAAACAAAAAAAAAATTTCTTCAACAAGCTCTAAAAAGTTTTTTTTTTATGAATTACTTTGAGCATTGATCATTAGCATCATTTTGTTTTGTTTCTAATTAATTAAGGTTGAGATTATTAGACCTAGGGAAATATCTATTCCTATTAAAATTAGGGTTAAAATTATTTATATTAACATGTATTTTATACTAAAAAATAATAATAATAAGATAATTTAAACAATAATAATTTAATTTTAATCATAATGATAAATTTTTAATAATAATAATAATTTAATAATTTTAGATTTTAATGTATTAATAGTTTAACAATGTTTTAATGTATTCTTATTTTAATAATGTATTTATTAATACTTTTAATGTATACATGTATTTTTAATTGTATTATTACTTTAATAATGTATTATTTTATTATACTTTATCAATTTATTAATTTAATATTTATTAATTATTTAATAATGTGTTAATGTATTATTTAATTAATACATTACATTATTAATGTATTAATTAATTAACAAATTACTTTATAAATTAATTAATGTAAATATTAATTAATTTCTACATTACCATTAACGTAATAATGTATTATTGTTGTATCCATACTTTAATAATGCAATACTAATTTATTAATATATTATTTTATATATTATTTATACTTTATTTTAATCTATTTCAATTATATTAATGTATTATTTCAATTATATTAATGTATTATTTCAATAATGTATTAATGCATTTTAATTCACTTGAATTATTATTTAATCTTTTTCAATAATGTATTAATGCATTTTAATTCACTTGAATTGTTATTTAATCTTTAAGAAAGAGTGTAAATGTATAAATATATATAATCTTGAGAAAGATTCCATTTTTTTTTTTAATTTAAATTTTAAAAAATATTTATTAATAAAATAATAGGAATCAACTAATTTTTTATTTTTATATATTTAAATTATATAGGTATTTATTAATGTAATAATAGTAATAAAATATATTTTAAGTTTTTTATTATCTTCACTAAATGAGTTTTATTGTAGTGAAATTTATCAATTTCCTTATAATAGTATAACTCATTATTTCCAAAGTTTTATATGATTTGTTACCAATGTTCTTATGACAAGTATAAATTATTAAATGATTTTCTATCAATATCGTTATACAAAATTTAACTAAAGTAGATTTACTATCCTTTTTTTTTTAAGTAAAAAAGGCACGTCCTGTTATATTAAAGTTGCAGATTTACAAAGTTTTGTTGGAATGCCAGCTATCCCGCTTGGAGAGGAAACCGAGACAGCTAGCCATTCCATGCCACTTGTTTTCAAACATAAAATACTAGGTTGTCGTCCTGCCTGAAGGAAACTAGGACGCATGGCCACCATTAGATTAAGTTTGTTCTGTACTTCGCTACTGACAACATTGCTATAGTCTAACTGAGCTAAATCTCTGGTTTGCAACAAAATAAAAAAGTTTCTAACTATGAGCATGCATAAAACCTTTTAACCTATGTTCTCATCATCTTCCCCATTCTTTCCTCATCTGACTGGAATCACGTAGGCCTGTGCGCACATAGGGCATTGTCATCTTGGGGATGTACTGGATTAAGCGACGTATATCATATCAAGGCGTTGGTTGATTTGGATGGCCCTGATGATCTGGTCGTCCACCATGTTGCGTGTTTTGAAAATTAATTCCAAGTGCTCCGGGTGAAGGAGTGGTGGCTGGTCCTGCAATTCTCATGGAGTGGAGGAAAGGGGAGCTATCTTTTGTGTGTCGGTCTCATCCTTACCTTCTTTTATGTTGCCACCCTGGTGTTCTTGCTGCTTGTTCTATTGTGCCACTTCCTCAGGAGGTTCACTACTTGTAGTATGGATCTTTTCTTCTATGTCATCCTAGAATTCTTCCTCAACGTAGGAGGTTGTGAATTCCTCAATTGGATCATCTTCCTTGGGACCATGTGTTGTCCTTGGAGTGGGGGGTATGGCATCCTTCTCGAAACAAGTGGGAGGATCCCAATTGTCTAGGACAGTGAAGAGAAGATGTTATGGGTAATCCTGGATGGGTTCACCCAGAGCAATCTTCTCCACATACGCCATAAGAGGTGTTCCATTTCTCCCAGACTTCCTGGTTCTCCTCTTGCCAACTATATCCAATGATTTTTCAAAATTCTTCTGTCGCTTCATGCATTGGTTGAATGCATACCACGTCGTGCCTCTGCGAGGCTGTCCCCTTGCTCTCGGCATGCATAGAAGAAAATCTATGGCCGAAATTTTGATTGAAAAGGTGTCTATGTTCCTGCACTTTGAAGGTTCATCCTTCGACCCTTCAATCAACAAATTCATCACAAATCCTCCAAGGTGGTTGATAAGGATGAAGGTGACAGCTTTGGCCATTAAGGCTATGTTCTTAATGCGCCAATCGACCATCCTCTTCACTCGCGTGAGAGGCCTCATCACCTGGTATCGGTTGCTTGGGTTCACTCCCATCTTTAATGGTGAGGAGATGGGAGCCAGTGGCCAACATTTATGGCATCCCCAACTCTATTCTGTGTGTCCTTCCCTCTCTGCGTGGCACCCCATCCGGGGCAAGTAGATTTACTATCAATGTCCTTAGAACAAGTATAATTCTTCATCTACAAAGTTCTAGATGATTTTCTATTAATATTTTTAAAACAACTAAAAATCATTAGTTGTAAAGTTAAAGATGATTTTCTATCAACTTCTTTAGGATAAGTAACATTCTAAGTTGCCTTCGATGTAATGCATCACATGAGGCCACAATTCCTATCTTTATGAAAAATGAAAAGAATTGTTATATTTTTTTTAAACTTCGCCAAAACTTCCTTTGTAATGTGTTGAACATAAACCAACCTTGTCATGTGACGAACATGATCCAACATTGCAATTTGAAAAACAAAATTGGAAATTTTAATGTGATGAACATGTTAATGTTACAATGTCACATTGTGTTGAACATAGCCCTGTCGTTGCAATGTGACGAACAGAGCCTCACCATGACAATGTGAAGAACATGCCTTATTGTCACATTGTGATTAACATAGTCTTGTTGTTGTAATTTCATGAATATAGCCTTGTCATCACAATGTGACACAAATATCATGTCCTTGCAATGTGATGCAAATATCCCGTCATCACAATGTGACAAAGATAGCCTTTTTGTCACAATGTGTCGAGCATACACCATTTCCTCCCATTGTTATTCCTACGTCTGGACCTGCATTGGCTCAGCTGATGTACATTATTGATTATCGAGTTAAAGGTGGTGTATGAAGATTGGATATGAAAAAAACTTGCAGTTTGAAAATTCCAAAGCCAAGTTCCCCTCTGTGCCTATCCAAAATTGAGGGTAATCTTTCCACTACAAAATGGGGAAAAAGATTAGGAGGCAAGGAAAAATTCCATGCCACAAAAATGATGGATATATAGATTAATATTTATCCTCTTTATTGCCACAAAAATTACTTTATTCATGGTAGTTTGTTTTAAAAGGCATATAATAGAGAAAAGAATAGTAATTAGCCCCATAAGTTATATATATATATATATATATATATATATATATATATATATATATATATATATATATATATAACAATTAGTCATCTATTTTTTATTATAAATATTAATAGTAATATTTTATGATAACACAATTTTTTTCATAACTTATAAATACCATTAAAACTAAAATTGCATTTAAATAAATTTGAAATCTCAAAATTTGCATTTTAATAGATTTGATATCTCAATAACATTAAAATTGATTTAGATTAATTTATATAATCTAGATGTTGTGTCACTATTAAATTTAAATAGGAAGGTGGTTACAATTTCTTCAACAAGCTCTATTTTTTTTTTTTTTATGAATTACTTTCAGCATTGATCATTATCATCATTTTGTTTTGTTTCTCATTAATTAAGGTTAAGGTTATTAGAGTTAACATAATATTAGAGTTAAGGTTATTCCTATTAAAATTAGGGTTAAAGTTATTTGTATTAACATGTATTTTATACTAAAAAATAATAATAAAAAGATAATTTAAATAATAATAATTTAATTTTAATCATAATGATAAATTTTTAATAATAATAATAATTTAATAATTTTAGATTTTAATGTATTAATAGTTTAACAATGTTTTAATATATTCTTATTTTAATAATGTATTTATTAATTCTTTTAATGCATAAATGCATTTTTAATTGTATTATTACTTTAATAATGTATTATTTTATTATACTTTATCAATTTAATATTTACTAATTATTTAATAATATGGTAATGTATTACTTAATTAATACTAATGTATGAATTAATTAACAAGTTAATTTATGTATTAATTAATGTAAATTAATACTTTAATTCCTACATTACATTAACGTAATCATGTATTATTGATGTATCCATACTTTAATAATGTAATACTCATTTATTAATATATTATTTTATCATTGTATCAATACTTTATTTTAATCCACTTCAATTATATTAATGTCCTATTTCAATAGTGTATTAATGCATTTTAATTCACTTGAATTGTTATTTAATCTTTAAGAAAGAGTGTAAATGTGTAAATATATATAATCTTGAGAAAGATTTCAATTTTTTTTATTTAAATTTTAAAAAATATTTATTAATGAAATTATAGGAATCAACTACAGTTTTATTTTTTATATATTTAAATTATATAGGTATTTATTAATGCAATAATAGTAATAAAATATATTTTAAGTTTTTTATTCTCTTCACTAAATGAGTTTTATTGTAGTGAAATTTATCAGTTTCCTTATAATAGTATAACTCATTATGTGCAAAGTTTTATATGATTTTCTACCAATGTTCTTATCACAAGTATAAATTATTAATTTATTTTTTATCAATATCGTTATACAAAATTTAAATCAAGTAGATTTACTATCAATGTCCTTAGAACAACTATAATTCTTCATCTACAAAGTTCTAGATGATTTTCTATCAATATTTTTAAAACAACTAAAAATCATTAGTTGTAAAGCTAAAGATGATTTTCTATCAACTTCTTTAGAATACGTAACATTCTAAGTTGCCTTTGATGTAATGCATCACATGAGGTCACAATTCCTATCTTTGTGAAAAATGAAAAAAATTGCTATATTTTTTTAAAACTTTGCCAAAACTTCCATTGTAATGTGTTGAACATAAGCCAACCTTGTCATGTGTCGAGCATGACGCAACGTTGCAATTTGAAAAACAAAATTGGATATTTCAACGTGATGAACATGTTAATGTTATAATGTCACATTGTGTTGAATATAGCCCTGTCGTTGCAATGTGGCGAACATAGCCTCACCATCACAATGTGACGAAAATGACTTATTGTCACATTGTGATGAACATAGCTTTGTTTTTGTAATGTCATGAATATAGCCTCGTCATCACAATGTGACATGAATATCATGTAATTGCAATGTGATGCAAATATCCTGTCATCACAATGTGACAAACATAGCCTTGTTGTTGCAATGTGTCGAACATAGACATGCCCTTGTAATGTGATGAACATATCCCCACCATTGCAATGTGACAAACATACACTTATCGTAATAGTGTGACGAAAATAGCCTTATCGTTGCACTGTGAAGAACATAGCCTTATCATCAAACTTGAAGAACATAGCCTTATCATCAAACTTGAAGAACATAGCCTTATCGTTGCAATGTGGTGAACATATATAGTTTTGGGGGATGTTGTTGGGTTGATGAGGTCCTTTCAGAAGATGTCAAAGGCCCTGGTTAGTTGTATGGATAGAGATGAGGCTCGGGCACCAATACCCCCTAAGGGTCCACCATGGACCCAAGTCAGTACTACTAGCATTCATCGAGAACACAAGAAGGTCAAGTTTCCCAAGTTCTTTGTTGTCACGGATGGTGCAACCGCCTAGGCATGGTTGTAGAATATGGCGACTTTCTTTGCACTTCACTACTATACCTCTAACATGAAGCCCTACATGGTGGTCTTTCAAGTGAAGGGGATTGCTCTGTTATGGTGGAAGATGCTCCTACCAAAACTGAACATCGTCATCGAAGATGTGTCATGGGAACTGTTCAAGGAACAGTTATGGGAGAGATATCTCTCAGAGAATTTCATTGAGCGTCAGCTCAATGAACACAAATCCTTGCGATATGATGGTCATATGGTGCCTTAGTACGAGGCCTGTTTCATGGAGTTTCTTAGGTATGATTCACATTTGAACACCAATAATCTTAAGGTCAACAAGTTCGTGTTGATCCTTAATGTCATCATTCATGCGAAAGTGAGGATTTTAATGCCTCGGACGTTGCACGATGTTGTCCAGAAGGCCCTCATAGTTGAGGAGGATCTCATCAGTAGGGGTCAGAGCAGGAATACAGCGAGGCTAATGGGACATGTGACTTCTAGTGCATAGTAGTATCATACACCAACTAGAAATCCATTGAGTTATCGATACACTCCGAGAGGTTCCACGTTCATGGCACCATGTCAACTGGTGCCACAACATCGAACTCCCTACAGAGAACCACAACACCAACAATAATGTCATCCGCAACAACGATAGTTTAGGCATGTTTAGATGAACAGACCAGGGTTATAGATTGGTGGGCCATCAGCTTCTACATCGGGGACCAGAAGTATTGTACCGAAGATCAGATGCTCAACGTTTTGAGAGCCACGTTACCAACATGACTTCCTAGTGGAGAGGGCCATGGTAGCCAAATCAGTCAGACCCACCATAGTAGGATTTTTCGGAAAGGCCCATCAGATTCATGCAGTTGTGAACAACCACGAGGATAAGCACTAGTCTATTGTGCTTGACACATCAAGTACCATTGTTGGCAAGGCCTTTAGTATTTTGATAGATCTAGGTGCTACAAAGAGCTCTATTTTCAGTGCAACACTAAAAAGAATTTAGGTAAAGGAGGTTGAACAAGACTAGTTTAGCAACGTAGAAATGGCTTCGCGAGCCAAAAAGAAGGTTGGAGGAAAGGTTATGAGTTGTATCCTTAAAATAGGATATTTTTTCACGAAGGCCAACCTATACATAATGATCTTATGATCTTATGATGTTGTGATTGATATGGATTGGCTAGAATCCCATGAGGCGATCCTCAACTGTAAGATGAAATAGTTGAGTTTGGCCGATGATAAGGGACAGAGACCTGTGATTGTAGGAAGGAACCAGGGATTTTCTCTAAGGTTCATATCTTCTCTACAACTACGGAAGAGGATGAGCAAGGGATCCAAGCTATATTTGATTCTTGTTGAACGAAAAGGGTGTGGCAGAAGGACTAGAAAACCTTCCTGTAGTACGAGGATTTGTGGACGTCTTCCGAGAGGAGTTACCACGATTGGCATCTGAGAGGGAATTGGAATTTACCATGGAGCTAAAACCTATGATCGAATTGATAGCAAGAATGCTATATCAAGTGTCAACCCCTAAGTTGCAAGAGTTGAAAATGAAACTAAAAGACTTACTGGACTTAGGACTTATACGTACAAGTATGTCATAATGGGGTGCACCTGTTATTTTCATATGGAATAAGGATGTTTCGTGGAGAATCTGCATTGACTACCATGAAATGAACAAGGAAATGATCAAGAACTAGTATTCATTGCCAAGAATTTATGATTTATTCGATCAAATGAAGGGAGTGACTATGTTTTCAAACATTGAATTGAGATCAGGGTATCACCTGTTACAAATCAAAGAGGAAGAAATTCCTAAGACCACCTTCAAGACAAGGTTTGGACATTATGATTTTACCATTTTACTATTTGGACTCACAAATGCCCTAGGGGTATTCACGAGATTGATAAATGGGGTGTTCCAATAATACTTGGATAAGTTTGTTCAAGTATTCATCCATGATATTTTGATTTATTCTTGGACAATGGAATAACATGACTAACCTTGTGCTTAGTGCTATAGTGTTTTCAAGAGAACAAATTGTTTGGGAAAGTGTCGAAACAGTCTTTTTAAAAATCATAGATTCATTATTTAGGGCATGTTATCTATGACAAAGGTATCGTTGTGGATCTTGTGAAGGTAGAGGCTATTATGGAATGTTATTCACTGACGAATATCCCAAAATTGCATAGCTTCGTGGGTTTAGTAAGATATTATCGACGATTCGTCAAGGGTTTTTCGAAGATAGCAAATATGATTACATAATTGTAGAAGAAGAACAAGAATTTTGTGTGGACCGAGAAATGTGCGGAATAATTTCAAAGGCTCAAGGAGATATTGATGAAAACACCAATAATAAAAGTCCATGACATGGACGAGGACTTCTTGGTATGCACTGACATGCCCAAGGAAGGCTAAGTCAGAGTCTTGATGCAAGACAGTCGAGTGATTGCTTACATGTTGAGGAAGTTAAGAAAGCATGAGGATAAATATGCGACACATGATTTGGAGTTATTAGCCATTGTGTATTCCCTGAGAGTGTGGAGACACTACCTACTTGGACAGAAGTTCGAACTAAAAATGGACAAATGTGTTTTACAACACATTTTTATGCAAAGCAACTTGAACGCGCGACAAAGGCATTGGTCGAAAGTTTTTAGTGAGTACGATTTCGAGATTACATACATAAAAGGAATAATGAAGATAGTGGATGATGAGTTGAGTTGGAGACCACACATATTTTCGATGATACGTCTTCAGATGAATCTACTTGAAAATGTTCTAACTATACAACATGACGATGACTGGTATCAAGAGTTTAAGGAATTTATTGGACAAAACACCATGTTGATACCAAAATTTGAGGGATAAATATTTGATGAATTAATGAGATATAATAACCGTATTTACGTATCGTCCAATGACAAGTTGAGAATTTTGGTCTCAAACGAAGCTCATAGAGTAGTGTACATGGCTCATCCAAGAGTCACGAAGATGAGGGAAGACCTTAAACTCTTATTCTTCTGGAAAGGAATGAAGGTAGACATAGTCAACTACATGGTGAGATGTCTAGAATGTCATCAAGTGAAGGTTAAACATAGACATATGGCAAGATTAATATAGCCACATGTTATTCCAGAATCAAAATGGGAGGTCATTTCAATGGACTTCATTCCTGGATTGTCGTTGATGACAAGGAGGCAGAACTCAATTTTCTTGGTAGTTGACACTTTGACGAAGAGTGAACATTTTATAAGGTGCATGACATAGCTAGATTCTTTATCAGTGAGATAGTGAGACTACATGGCATGCCTAAAAGGATCATATCCGATTGAGGATCGATGTTTACTAGATGATTTTGGACTAGTATCCAAGAGGCTGTGGGAACCCAACATAACTTTAGTACCATATATCCCCCGGAGACAGACGGGCAGACTAAACACACAAACAAAATCTTGGAGGATATGTTTTGTATGTATGTTATGGAACAACAAAATCATTGGCAATATTTCTTGTCATTGCTAGAGTTTGCATAAAACATAATCTATCAAATCATCATTAAGATCCTTCCTTTTGATTTTCTTTACGAGTGACCGTGTCAGACACATTTGAGCTAGGATTGACTCAAGGATAGGATGCTAATAGAACCAAAAGAGATCCAATAAATGGAACAGAAAATGCAAACTATAAGACAAAGGATCAAGAAAGTGAAAGATCAACAAAAGAGTTCTATGCCTAGAGATGAGGCTCAGGAACCAGTACCCCCTAAGGGTCCATTGCATGCTCAAGTCGGTAATGGTAACATTCATTGATAACTCGAGAAGGTCAAGTTTCCCGAGTTCTTTGGTGACACAGATGGTGCAACCACCGAGGCATGCTTGGAGAATATGGTGATGTGATTTTTACTTCACTACTATACCTCCAACATGAAGGTTTGCATGGTGGTCTTTCAGCTGAAGGGGATCTCTCTAATATGGTGGAAGATGCTCCTGCCACAAATGAACATGGTTTTTGAAGACGTGTAATGGTAAATTTTCGATGAATAGTTCTGGGAGAGGTATCTGTCCGAGGAATTCATTGAGTGTCACCTCAATGAGTTCAAAACCTTGTGAAAAGGTGGTCATACGTTGCCTGAGTATGAGTCATGTTTCATGGAGTTAATTAGGTATCCTCCACATTTGAACACTGATAATATTAAGTTCAACAAGTTTTTGTTCAGCCTTAATGTCATCATTCGTGCGAATTTGAGAGTTTTAATGCCTTAGATGTTGCATGATGTTGTCCAGAAGACTCTCATAACTAAGGAGAAGCTCATCAGTAGGGGTTAGAATAGGACTATGGCAAGGACAATGGGACATAAAACTTCTCGTGCACAACAACATTAAACACCAACTAGAAATCCATTAGATTATCAAGGAACTCCAAGAGGTTCCACATTCATGTAACCATGATGATCGTTGCCACAAAAAAAAAATCCTTATAGAGGACCACAACACCAGAAGAAATGTCATCCGCAACAACAACAGTTCAGGCCTGTTCAACTGAACAGACCAAGGTTACAGGCTGGTGGGCCATCAACTTCTACTTCTGGGACTAGGAGTACTGCACCAATGACCATATGCTCAACATGTGTAGAGCCACATTACTAGTGTGAATTCCCAGTTGAGAGGGCCAGAGCATCCATATCAGTCAAACCCACCACAGTTGGAGATTTGGGAAAGGCCCATCAGATTCATGCAGTGGTGAACAACTGCAAGGTCGAGCACTAGTCTACTATTCTCGAGACGTCAGGTACCATCGTTGGCTAGGCCTTTAGTATTTTGATAGATCTAGGTGCTACAGAGAGATTTATTTCCAGTGTAGCACTAAAATGAATTAAGGTAAAGGAAGTCTAACTTGACAAGTTTAGCTAAGTAAAAATTTCTTCGGGAGGCAAAACTAAGGTTGGAGGAAAGGTTATGGGTAGTATCCTTAAACTTGGAGATTTTGTCACAAAGGACAACCTATACGCCATGATATTAGGATGTTATGACATCATGATCGGTATGGATTGGTTGGAATTGCATGCGGCGATCCTCAACTGTAAGACAAAATGATTGAGTTTGGTCAATGATGAGGGATAAAGACATGCGATTGTAGGAAGGAACCAGGGAGTTTCCCTAAGGTTCATCTCTTCCCTACAACTATGGAAGAGCATGCACAAGGGATGCAAGTTATATGTGATCATTGTGTTGAATGAAAAGGGCATGGTGGAAGGACAAGAAAACCTTCCTATAGTACAAAATTGTTTTGAGGTCTTCACAGATGAGTTACCAGGGTTGTCACCTGAGAGGGAATTGGAATTTAGCATCTACCTAAAACTTGGGACTAAATCGATAGAAAGAACACCATATGAGATGTCGAACCTTGAGTTACTGGGGTTGAAAATGAAAGGAAAGAGTTATTGGACTTAGGAATTATACGTACAAGTGTGTCATCATGGGGTGCACCTGTTATTTTTATACAAAACATGGGTCACAGAGAATCTGAATTGACTACCCTCAAATGAACAAGGAAATGATCAAGAAATAGTATATGTTGCCAATAATTCATGTTTTTTTTTATCAAATAAAGTGTGCGACTGTGTTTTTGAACATCGACTTGAGATCAGGGTATCACCAATTATAGATCAAGGAGGAATACAATCCTAAGACTACCTTCAAGATGATGTTTGGTCATTATGATTTTATTGCTTTACCGTTTGGACTGACAAACACACCAGGGGTATTCATGAGCTTGATGAAAGGGGTGTTCTACGAATACTTGGACAAGTTAATTCAAGTATTGATCAACTATATTTTGATTTATTCTTGGATGATGGAAGAAAATGATGAACATTGGCATTGGGTGCTATAGTTTCTTTGAGAGAACAAATTATTTGGGAATGTGTCAAAATGCTCTTTTTATGAATCAAAGATTCATTATTTAGGGGATGTTATCTTTGGCTAAGGTATCGTTGTGGATCCCGCGAAGGTAGAGGCTATTATGGAATGGACCAGGCTAATGACTGTCCCAGAAGTGCATAACTTCATGGGTTTAGTGGGATATTATCGATGGTTCGTCGATGCTTTTTCGAAGATAGCAAATCCGATTACGAAATTGCAGAAGAAGAACAAGAAGTTTGGGTGGACCGAGAAATGTGTGGAAGCATTTCGAAGGTTCAAAGAGTTGTTTACGACAATGCCAATAATAAAAGTCCCTGATATGGACGATGACTTCTTGGTATGCACTAACACACTGAAGGAAGGCTTAGTCAGAGTCTTGATGCAAGACAGTGTAGTGATCGCATACATCTCAAGGAAGTTATGAAAGCATGAGGAGAACTATGAGACACATGATTTGGAGTTATTAGCCATTATGTATGCCCTGAGAGTGTGGAGACACTACCTTATTAGATGGAAATTCGAACTAAAAATGGGCCATTGTGGTTTACAACACATTTCTATGCAAAGGGACTTGAATGCGTGAGAAAGGCATTGGAAGAAACTTCTTACCGAGTACGATTTCGAGATTACCTACATAAAAGGAAAAATGAAGAGAGTCGATTATGTGTTGAGTTGGAGACCACACATATTTTTAGTGATACCTCTTCAGACGAATCTACATGAAAATATTCTAACTATACAAAATGATGATGACTGGTATCAAGAGGTTAAGAAATTTATCGGGCAAAACACCATGTTGATACCAAAATTTGAGGGATAGAAATTTTATGGTTTAATAAAATATAATAATCGGATTTATGTACCATCCAATGACGAGTTGATAATTTTGATATGAAACGAAGCTCACAGAGCAGTGTACATGGCTCACCCAAGATTCACGAAGATGAGGGCATACCTTAAACCCTTATACTTCCGAAAAGGAATGAAGGAAAACATAGTGAACTACATGGTGAGATCTATAGAATATCAACAAGTAAAGGCTAAACATAGACATCTCGTAGGATTAATACATCAACACATTATTTCAGAATCGAAATGGGAGGCCATTTCAATGGATATCATTGTTGGATTGTCGTCGATGGCAAGGAGGCACAAGTAGATTTTCGCGTTAGTTGATACTCTGATGAAGAGTGAACATTTTATCCCTATGCATATGATGTATCAACCACCTTATATATCTAGAGTCTTTATCAATGAGATAGTGAGACTACATGGCATGCCTAAGAGGATCATATATGATCGAGGATAAGTGCTTATCGGATAATTTTGGACTAGTTTCCAAGAGGCATTGGGAACCCAACTTAACATTAGTACCATATATCACCCGTAGACAAACAGGAAGACAAAACAAATGAACAAAATCTTTGATGATATGTTTCGTATGTACGTGATGGACCAACATAAGTGTTGGGAAGATTTCTTGCCACTCCTAGAGTTTGCATACAACAACAACTATCAAAGTACCATTAAGATGGTACATTTTGAGTTTCTTTTCAAGTGACCATGTCAGATGCCTTTGAGTTGGGATCGGATTGAGGATAGGGTCTTGGTAGGACCAGAAGCGATCCAAGAAATGGAAGATAAAATGAAAACGATAATACAATGGATCAAGAAATTGCAGGATCGACATAAGAGTTATGTCGATGCACATCGCATTGACCGTAGTTATGAAGTTGTTGATTGAGTCTTCTTGCGGGTGAAACCGCACAAGAGTTCTATCAAGTTTGGAAAGGGTGCTAAATCTGTCCTAGGTTCGTGGGACCCTTCAAGGTAGTGGAAAGGAAGGGGCCTATGGCCTATCGACTAGTCGTTCCTGACTCTTTGAGGTGTATGAAGAATGTTTTTCATGTATCTGTTTTGAGACATTATGTTAGTAATGAAGGGGCATTTTCAACCAAAGCCACATGGGATGAGATCACAATGCTTAGAGCACGTTTTGAATAAAATTTTAAATTTTGAAAGATAGCGTACCTCAAGAACTTCTTAATAAAAGATGAATCAGATAAGTTAATGGGAGGAGGTTGAACGATCACGTCAAAACCAGAAGAGATCATATTGTCCTTTAGTTATTTTATTTTGGCATGGATCTAAACATTAACCTTAAATTGTCTATCACAAGCATTTATGTAATAAGAATTAAGTAGCTATAGAATTTAATTTCAATCGAGTAGGTAGTTGGAGGAAACCCGAGAGGACCTATTATATAATCAGGTTCATTATATACCTAAATAAGGTTAGATACAGAATAGTAGGATATAGTCGTTACTGAATTTAAGTTGTTTTTATCAGGCTGTAGCCACATACATTGGATGGAATATAACAGAGGGATATTGACCAAATGCATGGTGTTGCTACTTTTTACAGTTTCCTTGTTATTTTATGTTTTCATAAATGAATGAGTTGTGTCATTGAGCATATGAAACTGTGAAGTATTTGGATAATTTTTTATTGTTTTTCTTCATTAATCTCATGCAAGGTGTGCATACAGTCTGCAAGGAGTGCATTGACGGAGTCTGGTTTAAATCAAAAGCTCAGAGGAGATAGCATGAAACTTCCACTGCAAAGAGTGCAAAGGGAATGCTGCAAGGTTTGCATAGTCGCCTGCAAGAAGTTAAGTCTTTCGTAGGAATCTATTGCAAGGACTGCAAAGATTGGAAGTTCAACTAAGTTTCAGAGTAAGCCCTATGAGGATTCAAAGGGTCCAAGAGATAAATATCAAGAGATATAGTGGGGATAAATCTTCAAAGGGAGTGAAGCTCTGAAGGTTTCACGAGTCACGGGCTCAGATCCTTCCCAAAGGGAGTGGGATCATTCCAGATCATTGGATCTGGGAAAAGCACATGATTTTTAATTCTTTTCATGCACATAGGAGTGAGGATTCACCAAAGTCTCTAAAAGGCCAGGGACCATCCATCATCCAGACGAACAGGTGGCATAATTTCCACAACTCCAGAGCGAAAGCAGTTCAGAAGTTTTATGGACAAGGAAAAAGAGAAATCGACAAAGAGATGAAGGTTGAAGTAGACCGAGGCCATTGGTTTCTAGGAGACATGCGTTGACAAATTTGAGACTTCGGGAAAATTCACTTTGGAGGATTCGAAGTGTGGAGTGTGACAAACTCCCAAATTCTCAAAGGCCAAAGAATATCACAACCGTCCGTTGTGGAGAGCACATGGCAAGAGATCCAAAAGTTCGAGGCTTAACACTTCGAAAGAAAGTTGACATGAGTGGATAAGTTCTAGACCGTCAGATCTAGAAGGACACGTGGCAGGAATCCGTCACCTTCGGGTGAAACAACTTGGGGAGGAACGAGTGTTCAGCAGTTTGAAACTCCTGAAGCCCGAAGAGACGAAGTGGATATTGGTCGTTAGATCTAGAAGGAAAAACGTCAGTAGATTCTGTACTTCAAGTCAAAGTACTTCAGGAAGAAGAAAGAATAGGAGTTTGAAACTCCCGAAGACCTAAGAAACAAATTTAACTGTAGACCTTGATCTGTGGGAAACAAACATTGATAGATTGTGAACTCTGGATGAAAGCATTCTAGGAGAAATTCACCTCGGAGAAGTTGAGACGTCTGAAGGCTGAAGTCCCAAAGTGGACTAGAGCCATTGATTTGAGGTGGACGTGTGGCACCTTATCTAGAACTTCGGGTATGGAATACTCTGGGGGAAAGCAGAGGTCAAAAGTGTCAAAATCCTGAAGTGTGGAGTCCCAAAGTGGACTTTGATCATTGATTGCAAAGGAGGTCGAGTACCATTGATATGATCTTGGTTGAAGGTTTCTAAGTCACAAAGAGTTAGGAGGTTAAGACCTAGGTCACAACCCAAGGTCATATGCAAGGAAAAGGCTATCACCTATCAGTGTGAGATTTGGAAAAGGGTGTTGTTGGGCAATTCAATTGCTTAAATTGCTTTCATTTAATTATCAACCAGGGATTCTAGTAAGCTTTTGATGATGCTAGAAAAATATATGTAGGAGTAGGCATCTAACTCTAATCTAAGAAAATTCAATCAAATCCTAACTCTTTCATTCCACTTAATAAGACTTAGTTGTTGTAGGAAAGAAAACACTATCTCCCTTACAAGAGTTCCTCTCATGATGTTTCACAAAACCTATCAACAATCAAGATCATCAAGTAAACACTCATGCATTGAAAATAAATACACTTAAAAAGGCTTAGTTGTGGTAGGCATGAAAACAATAGCTCCCTTACAGGAGGTTTTCTCGTAATGTTTCAAATAACCTATCAACAATCAAGATCATCAAATAATTCTAATAAAAACAATAAAGAATATAAACATATTCAAAGCATTAGAACAAGAAGAAAATGCTACTATGATCTATTTGGAGTGAGCTCAATTCTCCCCAGAAAAAAGTAACACATAAACTAAACAATTCTAAATCTAAACTAGAGAATGGAAATTGATGTGAAAATAAAGCTTTATTCTTATTCCATCATAAGTTGGACACAATGCTCCAAGAGTCCTCCCTTGAAATGGAGGAGGCACTCCTATTTATACAAAAATTTATGAAAACTTAGATCCACAAATCTCTCCTAGATCAACAAATGTCTCATTTGGTTACAACCATGTGCTCACACCTATCAAGTGATATCTCTACAAATCCTTTCACAAATATTTCTTTCATGATTAATCTCCATCCAAGATACTTGAGTAGATCTCCAAATCTTCATCAAATATTCAAAGGGTTGAAGAGGAAATGCGAATTTGAGGCTTGATGGTCAAATTTGACTTGGTTGGAGTCTTCAAATACACCTATAAACATCATGAAACTCATACCACTTTCATATATAAGTGTAAACATGTCATGTTCCCAATATTTAATCATAAATTCACTCAAAAACACAAAAATAGATGCATTGGAAAATAATATGTCTAAAACCCATGTAATCGTGAAAATGGTTTAATGTAAGGGTATGGGAAAGTGAAATATGGTAAAAAGTGAAGTGAAAGTGAATTGAAAGTGAAGTGAAAGGTTGGTAAAAAGATGGTACATTGGTGACCAAACATACCCCCCAACTGAAGGTGTTTCATGTTCTCATGCAACCTTGCATTCAATTTCGTAAATTGTGTGATGGAGCCTTGTTTTGTTGAAAGATATCTAAGTGGCAGCTTCTTTTTGTGGTTGGTTCTTGTGTGACAACCATAAAACACATATTTCATTAAATTTGGAAATATTCTATTACATGGACTTCATTAACATTGAGTTTTTTATAAATCCTTAATATATTCCATGGATGAAGTCAATCTATTGATATGCCTAATGTGGACTTAAGTAATTGATTTTCCTCTGAGAACCAATGCCGGGAGTAGGCAGTGAAAGCAAGGGTCTTTGAAGAGTAGTACGCAGATATTGATCTCTCCTCATTGTTGTTTCTACAAAACCACTGACCTGATGTAATAGTGTCAACCAACCATAGAAAAATCAATCATGGTTGAGCATTACTTTCACCAAAAGGAGAAGAAAATGATAAGAATTTTAAATGCATAAGAGATAGATGTTGTAACACATTTTTCAAGGTTTTTAGTTGAACTTTGTATATGTCCCCATTTTCTTTGATTATTAATGACTAATGTTTAATGTAACTACAAATAAATTATCAAA
>ML809138.1:57272-103196 GCA_009831015.1 Picea engelmannii | reverse complement strand
AGATGGGAGATGTAGGGTATCAAGTGGTCTTTTATAGAGTCCACTATGATACTCATGGCATTGATGTCATTGTCTTTGAACTTCTCCATAACTGCAACGTTTTGCGGTTCCTTCTCTTTTCCTTCTTCAAACTCTGGTTCCACAATCGTTCATTTCAGGATATCCAACACTTTATTCTTGGCAAGGATGAGATCAATCCTTGTTTTCCATGCTCTGAAGTTAGAAGCTCCTTCTAACTTGTTTCATGACTTCATAGAGTAAGTCATAATTGCTTTGACTTGGTCAACCCTTGATTTTGACCAAAAACTCAAACTTGACGTTTTAGCTTGCTGAGAGTACCAAGAGATGCGCTAGGCTAGGGCACACTAGTCTATCCAGAAATTAGGTCAATCTCTTCACTTAAGGTGCCTCAACGAGAGGGTTAGGGTTTCGTTGCTGCAGCAGAAACTGGCTACAACTGCAACGGCAACTTGAGCAAATCCTCCCAATCTATCTTCCAACAGTTAGATTGTTCGAAGATAGTGTGGGCCCATAACCTGTTAGAATATAATGGATGTGCTCGTTTAACCATAAACAATATAGCAATATTGTCACCCAACCATAGGCCAAAGCCACCCCCGAGCACCTTAACCTTGACAAAGAATCATTCTGGAAGCAAACCCTAGGCTAGGTAGCCAAACAAGATAGTGCATCTCTCTCCAAGGATAGCGCACCAAGCAAGAGTAACAAAAGTTGATCAGAGAGACCAACCCTAGAAAAACCGAAAATGCAGATTGCAGAACTGCCAGCAGCAACTGCTCCCAAGACTTGCGCACAAAACTGGCCAACTGCAATGCGCACAAGTGTACTTTTGCAGTTCTGAGAATGCCTGTCAAAATGAAGATTGGCCTCCTATATTTATACTGTTTCTGCCAGACTGCCTGGGCCAACTTCTCATTCTCGGTACTAATTACTTAGTATATAATATTACCTTGTAGACAACTTCTTCTCTTGGATGCTAATAACCTAATACAAATCATTCTCTTGAGCCGACTTGTCTTCTAGGGTTATTAGCCAACTAATTAGGGTTTCTTCTTGCTTCCCGGAATATTCTATTCTCGTCAGGTTTACACATGGAGGTAAATACCTCCCGCAGCTACCATAATATCAACATGTTTTAGTTTCATTCAATCTCCTACTATCACTTGTGAATCTTAGCTTGGGTTCAAAGCAAGTGTGAACCTTTCCCTTATCATATCACTGCTAATTAGGGTTTCTTCTTGGCTGCTCATGCTAGTATATTTTATGATCAAATTTTGGCATGCGGAAGAGTGCCTAACTTGAAGAGTTTCGAGGTTGTTTTCATGGTGCATTGTTGGCTAGAGAAAAGCACCTTATTTGAGGCCATCTGGGCCTGTTTTATGCACATGTTTCAGAGATCTTGTCCATAGATTGGAGCACCCAGCATTAGGGTTTCCCTAACAATTTATTTCAACCATCTCTTCTTAAGCTGATCCGTGGCTATGGGCTGGTGGCATCACTGTTTTTTGTAACTGCAGGCTGGTGGCATCACTGTTTTTTGTAACTGCAGAACCAGGGTTTTGGACCATCTCTTTTATTCTTATTTCCAACATTTGTTCGGAGATTTTGGGCTAGAGGCATTGGTGTCAATCATCTTTGGTATTCATTGTTCCATGTATCCACTAAAGTCTGTTTCTAGGTTTTAACTTTTAAATTATATAATTGTGATTTGGACATTATTCGACTTCAGAGTGTATATGTATTTTCTGCAGAAACCTAATCCAGGAGAATCCCGAATCCTGGAATCTTTGGACATTTGCCGTCTTTAATTTCAAATATGCACATCCTTGCATCCCAATTATAGTTGAAGTTGTAGAAGAAGAATACTATGACATTTCTTTTTTAAATTAAAAGCCTAACAGAATTCAAATAATGGAGGAAAAAGGAATCTGGCTTAAACTAAGTATGCATACCCGTAGGAGTGATCAAGTCGGGATCTTGGTGCCAATCATCTTTAGTATTCATTGTTCCATAAATCCACTCAAGTCTGTTACTAGGTTTTAAATTATAAATTGTGATTTAGATATTATTTCGACTTCTGTATGTATATATATTTTCTGCAGAAACCTAATCTAGGAGAATTCCCTAATCCTGAAATCTTTGGACATTTGCCGTCTTTAATTTCAATTATGCCCCTGGCATCCCATCAAGAATTCTATGACATTTACTTTTGAAAGAAAAGCCTAACAGAATTCAAAATAATGGAGGGAAAAGGAGTCTGACTTAAACTAAGTATACATACCCGTAGGAGTGATCAAGTCGGGATCTTTGCCACCGGCAAGTACGTTCGCAATGCGAATAGCGAGTGCGCTTACAGCAGATTGAAGCTCTGCGTACGTGTAAACCACGTCCCCTGCATATATTGGAGGTGAATCAAACCCGTGACGGGTGGGAAGAGGCTCTTCTTCAGTGTTGCATGCGTCTTCGTTGATATGAAGACCTCCAATTGCGTGAAGTATTGCGATTTTATCAGGGTTTGCGGATGCTGCCTTGGAAAATTGGTGAGAAATGCAGCAGACTTCCATGGATGGAAGGAAGCATAAAAACAAACAAGTTTTGGAGGAAATTCGAATGCGATACAGAAACGCGCGGCCCCCGCCTTATCTCAATATCAAAATTGATAGAAAGAAAGAAAATGATTTTAACGTCCACGAGGTTAATAAAGGTTAATAATAGCCTGTGAGGTTAATAATAGCCTATGGGACAAACCGCCTCACACACTGATTTCTGCAGTTCGGCCCTTTTCCTGTTCAATTTGATGATGAGCTCCCCCAATTTATTCCCCTCGCTGAATAAGTTATTCCAAGAGTGAGCGGTTAAGATACTTATATAGCTGTCTTATTGTCTTTGAAGGCTTCACACTCTAAAATGTTTTTTTGTTTCCACTTTTCCGGAGGTGCAGAACATACACACCCTTTCTTCCCAAGCTTCTAGAGCACACACACCCTTTCTTTCCAAGCTTCTTTTGGTCTTTTCCAATGCCCAGTTTCACAACGGAGTTGATGGGAATTGGTGGGAATTGGTTCTTAATTAGGCAATAAGCATTTTGGCTCTCCAAGATATATTGACCCCTATGTACGTTTTTTGATGATGATTGTATGTGGGGTTAAACTCTTCAATATAATACTATTTCTTTCTCCTGAGCCCTTTATCCCAAGTTCGCTTGTGGAACCTATCAATAACAAAAGCCTTTATCTATTTATCTCTTTGTTGTTGATATAAGAATAGAATGTGATCTTTCGTTATACATGTTTAAGTCGTCTCACGACGCTTTTAAAACGAAGATATTGCCTACATATATCATCACTCGCTAAACCCCGCCCTTACTACTTAAGCAAAGTCAAGTTGTAGTTAACCAATCACATTGAAACTTTTTACCCTAGTGAGTGAGTTTGATATGTATATATTTAAAGCATGAAAAAGTTGATGCTACTCAAAGTCCCAACGTGAAATAACATCATTGTTTATAGATAAAACTTGGTTACCTAAAATAACTCAATAGTGGTTCATAAGGCGGTAGACTTCCAGTCTTGTCTTAGGGTTTTGAATTGTTAACTTGTTTCCTTACATCTAATAAAGATGAGTTCTTATCCAATCAAAAGCAATTTTACATCCTACTCAATAACCTTTATATATATATATATATATATATATATATATATATATATATATATATATGTTTTGTTATTTTCATTTGATATATATATCCCTACTTTAAAGAAAATTAGCTCTTAATTGTGATTACATTATGACCCATTGATAAAGTCTCTACTCTCATTGCTATGTAAGGTTTCAATATCTCCCTAGTTCCAAAGTTCAGTGAGAACCTATTTCTAAAGAGTCCAAAGTGTGATTCTATTGTTAATACAAAAGAATGAGCTACAATAAGGCAAGGCTCGAAATGATGTGAAAGATCATCGAGACTCAAATTATTGGAATGACAATACTAAGAGTCTATGAAAGAACCTCAAGCACAACGAATGATGATAATATATTCATTGAATCATGGGAATAAATTAGTTTGGGTGCAATCTAACTTTATCTAAATAGATTAGAGGCAACAACCCCAAAATGACTTGGTAAACTTTGGTCATCCAACTAGTCAAGCTCGTCGATCCTCCAAGTTGCACTACAAGGAAAACACCAATTAGTGGAAACATGTCTCCATGTTCTATTTTTAACGAAGGTTTCTAGTGAAGATAGATGGGTGGAGGTTTTTATTTTTCAATGCACCTAAAACTTTCCAACACATCGATGCACTTTCATAACATGTGCATTGATGCATTTGCATATATAATCACACCGCGAATAATAATTCAAAAAATTGCCTCTCGTGCTCGAATTCTATAAAATAGGAACATTGAAATAAAAATGACACATAATGCATACAAAACATATAAATGCCCCAATATTTATTATAAACTAAAATGCATCGATGTGTCGTGCTACAAGGTGCATTGGTTTTAGGGTTAAATAAAAAAAACTCCAATTTTGTAAAATGACAATTTAAGAAAAATAGGCAGTGGTGCTTAAATAGCTTATGTATGCACCAGTGTGTACAATACCATGCACACTACATTACAGTTAACATTTAAAAAACAAAAATGCTTGTAGATGAGCCAAATAGATTTTACTACAATGGTGTTAAGTGATACAAGGTGCACCACAATGGGTTTAAGAAAAATTGTTATTCAATGCACACTAAACATACAACCACCCTTGTGCACCATAAGCATACCACCACATGAGTGTGTCTTCATACAAGGAGCAACCTCGGGATTAAATAAAAACCTATTGTCCAAAAGTTTATTAACAGGAAAAAGGGAAAAAGGGTTAACGATGTGTAGTAAACATATAAATGCAATGGTGTCACTAACATGCACATCAAGGTAGGTTAAAAAAAATTATAAAAATATTTTTTAGTGGTGTGCCCCATACCGATAAATACCTCGATGCATTGGGATACAAGGCACGTTGTGGTAGGGTAAAATAAAAATAAATAAATAAATAAAGCTACCAAACCGAATTTTCATTTTAACTTTCCTCTAGTGCTTCACATGCATTTAAGCACTAGTGTTCATGATCCCCCTATGAGCACCCCATTGTCAAGTGTTGAGAACAACACTTATTTGAAGGGGAGGGACATGTTAAACCATAGTCAAAGCGCCATGTTATTCTAAAAACCCTTATTAAGCCCTAGATATTGAATTATTGCATTTATAGTGTTATATTTCTATGTCGGCTAGAACCCTTCATTGTACCCTTTCATTATAATTGTACCATATGTCTCATATATATACCAAGGAGACCTAGTCTTAGGATCATCTTATCTCATCTCATGTTGTATTATGAATTGAATATATTGTAAAAGGGGGTTTGCCCCTTGAAGTGGACTGTATTCATTAACTTTTTATCATTTTTAAGGCGTTGGATCATAACACCTCTACTATTTTATATGGTCCATGAGGGCCCCAATCGCAGTCCATTTCGATGAACACATTTACTTTTATAGTTTAAGTATTAGGAACATTGTGTCATGGATAGGAAAACACTTTATTTGAACTTGAACATTCAATTTGTAATATTTTTTACCCTCATAGAGAGCTATTTTTAGGAGTTCATAACATTTGTGGTTTCATACTATTTATAAAGTATGAGATCTCGCGTGTGTTTCTCCTATGCATCTTATGAGTTTTAATGAATGAAATCATTTAAATTTCTCTGATTTTTGGACCACCATCTTTATTTTCTTTCTACGAGTCTTTCTTCGAAACCCTTTTCTCATTACTTGAATGAATGGACATAGTTATTCTTTCATGTGAGGTTATCATTTTTTTATTATAATTCATTTATTATTTGATCAGTTGTTTTACCACTTGGTCCACTCACAGGTGTTCATGTTATGAATGTATGAATCTCTATTTTGAGCAAGTTTATTGAATATTTGAGTGAGAAAGAGAAGTAACACCTCTATAAAAATGCAGAGGGAATCTTGACAAGTCTTTCAATAAGGCCCTAGAAGGTTGACTCTTGTCCCTGACAAGAAGAGAGATCAACAATAGTACACCAATTTACCTAGTGATGGAACATGTATAGGTCCAAACACATCAATGTATACTAAATCTAAAATTCCCTTTGCTCTTGTAGCTCTAGACGAGAATCTTGCCCAATTTTGTTTATCATATATGCATTGTTCACAGAAATCAAAATCCAATTTACAATTAGACATACCTTCAACCATGCCTTCTCTGTGTAGTGCTCAAAGTCCCTTATCTCCAATATGTCCCAGTCTTTGATGCCACATCATTGTGTTTTCTCCAGAGACCGTAGGGGTTTGGTCTTCTTCATTTCCACCCTCAAGAACAACAAAATTGTTACACCCATTACTGATAGAGATTCCCAACAACTTGTATAGAGTTCCATTCTTAACTGCCCTCGTCAAAACCAGTTCTCCTCAGACCATTTTGTAGGTTTCCTTTTTAAACATAGTATGTACCCCTACATCACTCATCTTACTTACATATATCAAATTTATATCCAAATATGGAATATGCAAAATACCAGGGAGTGTTCTAATCCTTATATCCTTGAGAAACATCATGACTTTACCTCAATCTATGATTCCATTTGTCTAGTCATCCCCTAGGAAAACGTCACCTCCATTATACTTTTCATATTCACAAAACCACTCCTTGTGGGGAATCATATGAAAAGAATCACTTGAATAAATTAGCCATACATCATGATCTACACGTGTGCTTGAAGAAGACAATTAAACAACCCCTCCTTCCTCTAAGGAGGTCTTCCCTTCTGTGGAAGGAACATCATCAAACCCCATTCCTCTCTCAACACTTTTAGATGTACAATCCTTCTTATGATGCCCAATTTTACCACATTTACAACATTTCCTTAAGGATTTTCCTGGAGATTTAGATCTACCTCTATATTTAGATTTCCCACTCGAGGACTTATTTTAACTTATATCCAAGGAATGTCCTCATATAGACAAGGAATCTATGCTTTGACTATCCATCGTTTTCCTCCTCATTTCCTCCAATAACAAGGATGAAACCACATCATCAAATTTTAATTTGGTTGCATTACTCCCAATAGCTACAACCAAACTATCCCATGAATCTGGAAAAGAACACGACAAACTAATGCACTTATGTTCATCGGAAATTTTGATGTAGACAAACAACAACTAACTTACCATAGTATTGAAGGCATTTAGATACTCCATCACCGAGTCTCCATCATTCATCCTCAAGAGGTACAACTTCTTCCAAAGGAAAAGTTTGTTTACCAGGGACTTAGACTGAAACAAAGCCCCAAACTTATCCCATAATGCCTTGGTTGTAGCTTCTCTTGAGACGTTCAACAATAGTGAATTTGAAAGACACAACCAGATTGTGCTCTTTGCCTTCCTATCCAACTTTTTCCAGTCTTCCATTGACATACACGTAGGTGTAGTACTAGGATCCACAATGACCCATTGTTCTTTATCTACCAGAAGATCCTCCATCTTCAACTTCCAAAGCTCAAAGTTTTTCCCATTAGATTTCTCGATCTCAATTTTAGAACCACTCACCATTCTCTTTCACCACAAGAATCACCACCATAGAGCTCCCAATAAAACCGGGTTTATCACGGACCCAAGATAACCAAACTCTTAGCAACAAAGGCATCCCCCCGAATCCAATGACTGTTGTGATACTAAATGTAAGTTTTAAACCTTTACTGTATAACAATGGACATATTGATTTTTTATAAAACAAAAATAAAACAATAGCAATCACACATAGTACTCATAAATTTACCTTGGAAACCCTTAACTAGGAAAACCATCAAATGTTTAGAGCCACACCTCTAACTCTCATTGTATTAACTTCACCATTTATAAATACAATATATATGATTCTACAGCATCCAAAACCTTAATTCTTTGACCTAGATTAGATTACAACCTTAATTCCTTAATCAGAATTAGAAAGCCTTGGGTCAAAAATCGCGTACCAAAACCACCCAAAAAAAATTTGCAGGCTTCGCCCTTGAACCCTTGGGAAAGGGGAGCCTTCTAGCCCCTCCCAATGCAACGAATCACACATGAGGCTAATCATGCATATAATATAACACATACCCAACAAAAACCTGAGTAGGCTAGTAGGTGTAGATGTTATTGTTATTTTAGGTAGTGGGGGCAATCACATCCTCAATCTTGTACAACATTTGTATTCAAGGTTAGATTGGAAAGGGTGTCAAAACATCCTATTCACTCCAACCAAGCTAGTAGACAAGAGAACTAATATTATATTATCTTTTGATTATTCCAATTGTATATTTTTTTCTTAATTAATGCACATGGTATTGATTATAAAAACTGTTTAAATTGTCTAATTATTGTTGTTTACTATTTTACAAATATTGGCCCATGTGTCGGTGAGGGGTCTCCTCGCCAACTTGATGTGAAGATGATTGAGGATGTTGAGCCACCATAGGAGAAAAAAAATGGCATGAGACAGAGGTTAGATCACCAATTTCATTGTTAGGTCAAGGATCAAATATGTACATTGATGGATTGCTTCCGAGTGGAGCTAGTTCAACCTAGAGTGGTCATGTAGGATCTTAACCTTGCAAGGATATATGTGAGCGTACCTTGCGATATGAAATTATTGATACATCATATTGTCAGTATCCCTATCCTACGCCACAAGGTGAGGTTTGAGGAGAGATGATCCGCGAGATGTGCTTCTTCATCTTTTTCATCTTTAGATGCCAAGACCTCTAAGGATGCTCCTCCTCCACCTGCTTCTCCACTTGTGCCAATAAATACTCCTATCGATGCAACCATCGATCCACCTACAACACCAGCTACTAGGCCTACTAATACACCTACTACTCCACCTAGTGATCATATACAGAAGACCATATAAGCTCATTTAGATCCTAGAGATCTATATTAGCGTGCGGCGACATTCTTACATAGTAGAGGTGTTGATGCCTCTGGCTCTAATGGCTGACCCATCAATAGTTGACAAGTATGTTGATTGTTGTGACATATGTTGTCATGTATATTTGACACATATTAATTTTGATGTTGTGGTTCGTATATATTACACATTTTCACATCACGTTTATGTCAATGTTGTTTGATTTATAAAATGTATTATGTGTATGTCAATGGCTAATATTATTAATGATTTCTCTCTTAAATTAAATTTGGTTTGTATAAATCATTTAAACTTGTGATGCCATATAATGTTTAACTCTAATTATATGAAATCATTTAATTTGGACTGTGATTGCAAAAAATTATGATCATTTAATGTCATGTAATGTTTAACTCTTTTTAAGATGAAAATTTGTTGTTTGGGAAGATAAAATACATTGATTAAAGATGTTTACACACTTGATTAAATAATTCTATTAATGATTACACGATTTGATTAATTTTATATTTTAATTTTTTTTCTTAAATCTATTAATATTGATAAGATTAAAAATGTGATAGTTAAATCCAACAAAATAATTAGTCCTCTAATTTCATATATTGATAACATCTTGCTATTAAATAATGAAAACAATTCTAAATTATATTTGATTAATCTTTAAATCAAATACTTTGATTAAATCTTCTACGAAATCATGAACATAATTATAATTTTTTTTATGTTATATATAAAGATGGATAAAAAAGGCCTTCAACTAAAATGACCTCAATAATACTAGTTGTTAACATTAACCTTAATAAAAGAGACATCACACTAATCTTAAACTTAAAAATGACTCACGATTCATTACAATGGTTGAAGTTAAAAATCAAATTAATTTGATCCCACGATGATGGTTGTAAATGGTTGTCAACTTTTCATATCCAACATTATAATGTGTTATTTTACTTAGAATTTCCAAACCACCAAAACAAAATATTAATAGTGATGAAGCTATAGCATTGAAGAAGTTAAAGAAAAATAAATAAATAATGGTGATGAGAGCTAACAAGGCAACACTACGGTAATCTTGAACATATCAGATTATGAAAACAAAATGTTGGACCATTTACAACGACAGTTACAAAGAACTCAACAAAGATCCTAGTGATAAAATCATGAAGGAGGTGGCATTGACTATTAAAAACTCCTCTCTCTCGATGATTTGAAGACCAAACTAACCCCAAAAAATCATCAATTCTCTACTAAGACCAATCATTAATACCATTGGCTCTCCCACATACAAATTGACAATTATCTAACTAAAAATCTCAGGGGTTTAGTTGCTAACTCCCTCCTATTTCAAAGACTCTTCACATATGATCAATGGAATCAATAATACAAGTGTTTATGATCAAGATCTACTGGTTAGTTTCATTGTTATCTCACTCTTTACCAAAATACTCGTAAATGATGCAATCAATGTTATCAGGGATATCACTGATGAGGAGACTGCAACCTTGGCTAAAGTGTGCCTTGAATCAACATATTTTAGCTTATGAGGTAACATCTATTAACATATTGAAGGAGTAATAATGGGATCACCTTTCTCACTTGTTGTAGTTGATATTTACATGGATTGGTTTAAAAAGAAGATTATTGAAACCCATCCTCTTAACCCCAAGCCATGGAAAAGATTTGTCAATGATACCTACATAAGTTGGCCTCATGGTAGAGAAAACTCGGATAGGTTCAAAGATCATATGAACAGGTAGGATGAGAGCATTAAATTTACCATGGAAATAGAGGACAACAACAACACCCCCTTCCTTAACATCCTCATCTCAAAGCAAAATGATGGCTCATTATCACACCAAGTTTATTACAAGAAGGCACATATTGACAAGGATCTCCATGTCGAGTCTCGTCATCACCTTGCCCAAAAAATTGGGGTCATTAACACACTAGAGACTTGCTCAATTAGGGTTCCAAATAGTGATCATGTGGAGTAGGAACTTAATCACTTGGATGATGTTTTCAAGAAAAATGGCTATAAAGAACATCAATTAAAAAAGGTTGTCTTAAACAAATGGTAATGTGATTGCAAAAGTGCACTTTGGTAAACTCTACTTGGCCTCCCCTAATCCGGTTCACTCAACGTGGATGGTTCTATTAGGGGTGCATTGCCCCCTCTGGATGACGAGGCTTAAGCCTTCCACGCTATGGTTGCGACATCTATTAATCAAACGAATCCCCAACCCTCCTGCTTTGTTAAGAAACTTGACGACATGTCAAAGTTTTCTCTTCCCCCCTCCACAACTCAAAAAAAGGGTTTGGCTCTTGTGGATTGTGGCTTGATTGGTCAATTTATCGACATATGGCCTTCTTTGAAGATGGTTGCGATCCGGTTGAAAAAAAATTGGGTTCCCCTTATCAAAGGTTCTTTGAGCCACTTCTTCCATGGGAGAGGAATTTATACCTTCCTCTTCGAACAAAAGGAAGACAAAGATTTTATTTTTCACAATGGACCATATTTTTTGGGAGTAAGAGGAATGTATTTAAACAAATGGATGCCCGATTTAAGTATAGAGAATGATGTCCCCTCTACTTTTCCAGTTTGGGTGCATCCACCTCACCTCCCCCTCCATTGTTGGAGTGATGATGCCCTCTGTTGCATTGGTAACTCCCTGGATCGATAAATTGATAGAGCGAAACCAAAATAAAACATGTTTTCATGTGCTTGAATATGTGTCGAAGTTGATCTGGAAAAAGGCATTCCTAAAGCAGTGCTCATATTATTGGATAATTGGGAGCATGTGCAGTAATTGGACTATGATAAATTCCCTTCAATTGTAATATTTTTCATGAATATGGTCACTTCACAAAGAGTTGTAAGAAATATCATCCTCCTCCTATCCCTACCAGTGGGCATCAGGAGCAGTTGTGTGTTGTGTAAAAGAAATTCAGTGTCGGGGGTAGCAGCAAGAACCCTCCTGGTTTTGGACCATCCTATGGTCCCTCCCTTAACACTTTAGGTAATCCTTCCAAGGCTTCTACTAACCCTCGCTTAGATTCGACAGTTCCCCCAAAAACCAGCTTTGAAATTCTCTTGCAGACCTTAAATAATGAAAAAAGATCCATATTTGTGGTTGTGATTATGGAATCTGCACCTCAGGGGCCTCCTTTAGTCCAAACTCACTCTTAGTCTCCCTTGACCAAGGGGGAGGTGTCTCTAAAGTCAAGTATTTCTAAGCAGGTTGTTATCAATCCTTCCCCGAATGAGAATGTGGACCTAGTGGTATTGGGCTTGGAAGAAGTAGAAAATTAAAAATATGTTGAGATTACCTTTTTGAATCATAAGCATAAGGACTATGATACTGATTATTTCGTTGATGATGATCTAGATGATAGAGATTTTGAAGAAGTTGTTCCAAGAATATCAGGGAGAAAGGCAACACATGTTCTTCGGGAGGAACAAGAAAGCAAAGACATTCAGTTAGGGTCCCAACAAACCCTTCCCAATATGATTATATCTTCCAAGCCCCCGAAAATATTTTAAGGTAATACTTCATCTAAAGGGGGTTTCTCTCATATCCCATACAAATAATGATTTTAGTCTCTTGGAATTGTAGGGGTCTGGGTAGTGCCCAAAAAGTTTATGTTTCCTAGCATCTTATTAGAAATGAGAAGCCATCTATACTCTTGATCCAAGCGACTAAAATGAAAGCAAAATAAATTAGAGAAACAACGTTTGGGTTTTGTAAACAATGTGGGTCTATCACTAAAGACTCATGAGGTGCCTCATGTGGCCTCTATTCTCTTTAGAACAAAAATGAGGTTAGTTTGATATTCTCCCTTCAAATGCATAATTGGATATTAACTAAATTCAAATATATTCACGAGGAAACCAATTTTGTGGTTATTAACATATATATGTCGGTTATCCCATTGGAAAAACCAACACGTTAGAGTTCTATTTCAAATCTAAAGGACTTAGGCCTTACTACAAACAACATCATTGTTAGTGATTTTAACACTATTAGGTCCAACACTGAAAAAAGAGGTGGATTCTTTGGTAGAGTTCCTTCCCAGGACAAAATGGAGGAAATCATTGAGGACTTGGATCTTATTCATGTCCTCCCTTAATGAGATAATTTCACTTGGAGTAATAAGCACCTTGGGCATGGTCATATTTTTGCTCGTCTTGATTGTTTCCTTGTTCATAACCATTTTCTTTCCTCTAATACCTCCATCAAATCCTTCATCCTTCCTTCCTTGACCTCAAACCATAAACATATTTCCCTGCACCTTCTTCTTCTTTCTAATTACAGCTCCTTGCCTTTCCATTTTCATCCTCTTTGGATCGATTCCTATGATGTAGATCGACTGGTGGTCAGCGCCTGGAAAACTAGGGTCCATGGAACCCTGGTTTTATCCGGGAGAAAAAACTTAAGATGGTTAAGCTATCCCTTAAGCATTGGGAAAAAACATCCTTCAATACTCTTATAAAGGTCAAACAAAAATTATTTGGGTAGTTGGAATATCTCCGATTAAATATGGATGAATCTGAAAATTTGTAGCAAGAAGAACTCCAATTTCAAACTCAAATCCAACATGAGTCAAACTAGAAGAAGAATATTGGAGAATAAAATCTTGCAGTCTTTGGTTGAAAGAGGATGAGAGAAACACTAAATTTTTCCACAATCAAGCCTTTTTGTAGTTAAGAAAAAACAATGTGGCTGCCATTACCTTGGAATATGACTCCAATATAACAAAATTTGTAGATATAAAAAAGGTTGCTCAAACTCATTTAATTGATCTTTTGACTTAGCAAGATGAAGCAGAGATTGGGAATGTGCATTCTATGTTAGAACATATTCCTTGCATCATCTCTGACAAGGATAATTGACTTTTTGAATCATTCCATAGAGGAACTAGAGGTGTTTGCTGCAATATGGAGCCTTGGTCCAGATAAGGCCCCCAGGTTGGATGACTTTCCTATATCCTTTTTTTATAGGCATTTTTGGGATCTCATTAAGCATGATCTTATTTGAATGTTGCATTATTCTCACAACTCCTTTAGGCTCGGGGGCAATACTAACTCTTCCTTTTTTTTCTCTAGTTCCCAAAGAAATCAATCCATCATCCTTCTCCCATTTTTGCCCAATCTCTTTATGCAATTCTTCATATAAATTTTTAACCAAAATCATTGCTACTTGACTTAAAAAGTTTTTTCCCAAACTTATATCCCCTAACTAGGGAGGGTTCAAGCATGATAGGAAAATCATTGAGAATATAGTTTTATTTCAAGAGGCCATCCATTCAAGCTTTATTGCAAATGATAAAGGCATGGTTGTTAAATTTGATATGGCTAATGCTTTTGATCGTGTTTGACATTCTTTTATTTTTCAGGTCCTTCTGAAATTTGGATTCAATGCAGATTTTTTCAAGTGGATAACCTCCTATATTGGTGCTCCTTGGTTTGCACCTCTTGTAAATGGGCGACCGAAGAAATTTTTCCAAATCAATAGAGGTTTGCACCAAGGTTTTCCAATTTCACCTCTACCTTTTATCATCATGGCAGACACTTCCAGTCGAAGGCTAGTGTATGATTGAGAAGTTGGACATCTACCTAGGCTTCAAATGGTTCGTGGAGTCAAAAGCCTCAACCATTCCCAATTTGTAAATGACACCTTGTTGATGGGGGGAGCCTCACTTATCATTGCCTCCAAGTTTAAACACATTTTTTATTCTTTTCTTGATGCCTCTGGTGGAGCTGTCAACCATCTAAAATGTTATATCATGGGATGGAATACAAGAGCTCAGGATATACTAAATATTATTTCAGTTCCCACTTGTTGGTGACTGAATTTCTTTATGTTATCTCGGCATTCCTATTTCTCTTAAGAGACCGACTTCCCTTGATTAGAACCAGATCTTGGAAAAAATAACTCAAAGTTTACTCAATGGGTCTCTAGATGGTTAAATCCAGTCTTCTGAATTGTTATAATGAAAGTTGTTCTCTCTCCTTTGCCTCTCTATCAATATTTTACCCTACTAGCCCCAAAAGGAATAATACACTAGTTTGTAGCAGAGGTAACGAAGTTGTTTTGGCAAGGGGGGAAGTCAAATGAAAAAAAAAAGTCATCTGATAAATTGGAAGCAAGTCACAAATCCCAAAGACAGGGGAGGGACAAGTATTAGATATCTGGAATATATGAATATTGTTATGGGAGATAAATTGTTATGGAGGCTAATTACAGGGAGATTGATGTGGTGGAAACAAGTGATATGGAAGAAATATTTTTTGGTTTCTAGGAAAATATGTCTGGAAAGACCACTGCGAGTGGATACAAGTTATCTAATTTATAAATTGCTTCTTGTATCAATGCTAGTCATCGACAATAATCTCAATTGGGTTCTAGGAAATGGTAGACTAATTAACATTTGGGAATACAACATCTTGGGATGGGAGCGTCTCTTCTTTCGGCTGGATCTTACCCCTCTTTGAGTTTGGATGAATGATCAAGGCATCATCAAATTATTTGACATATCTTCATGGGACACTAATTATAATAATTGGGATGGATGGAATATGATGCAAGTTCTAACTCCCTTCGCTCCCCTTTCCCACCACCTTGTTCCTGCTTTGAATGGTTGCACCCCTCTAAATTTGGCTCACATAGATTACAGGGGTTGGGTGGATTCCTCCTATTTGGTCAAAAAAGGTTTTTTCTATCTGATGGAAGGAAATATCCTCTTCCCACCCTCTTCCCCGTGACAGAAGGTTTGGCATTCAAATGGATTACCCAAGATCAATACTTTCATTTGGTTCAATGCTCATGGCATAATCCTTACTTCTGAGAGCCTTAAAAAATGTGGTATTATCGGGCCATCCCACTATGTCATGTGTCAACAAGATGAAGAGACCATTCCACATCTCTTTATTCGCTATAATTATGTCGAATATGCCTGGGGGTTTTCCCTTGGGATCTCTTCCACCTTATTGAATGGCCACACAATTGTGAAGACTTAGTCTCTCGATGGAGACAACTCTACAGGAACAATTTTCATTTGAAACCTTACTTTATGAGCCTTTGGTTGGTCCTCCATAAATATATGTGCTAGACAATTTGGCTCGCTAAGAATAAAATGATTTTCTAGGGATAATTGTAGCCACATAGGCAGCCAACGACTAAAGTTCTCTCTATCCTTGCTAAATATATGCATTATTGCATTCGCCAACATGACAAATCCTTGGAGTCTTTCGAAGTTCACTGTGTGAACGGATTTAAAATCACTTCAAATCCTCTGTCTTGTGGTGGTAACTGGTCTTCTCTCCCAAAATGCGTACTCATGAAAACGGTGATGGAATTTAAGGTCTGGCTTGCAAAATGGGAAGTTCCTTCTCTTTTTTTCAATGGAGCCTCTCGGAATAACCATGTGGTATTAGGCGCGGGGGGTGTCTTCTCGACCCTGGAGATGATTTGATGGCCTCCTATGCTTGGGGATTGGGGAATGCATCTAATAATATTGCATAAGCATATAGATTATGGAGAGGTGTCTGCATTTCCAAAGAACGAGATGTCACAAAATTTGTGGTTTTTGGAGCTTCTACGATGGTTATTCGAGTGATCATCAAGAAATATCACATCGATAATAATGTCTTCAATGACATTATTTATTGCATCCTACCTCTTATTGAAGGCTTTAAACACTTCACGATTTATCATATTAAAAGGGAGTTACAATCACTTGTAGATAATTGGGCTAAGATCGGGTCAAATTTGGAGGCCAATACTATAGAGATAAATGGGAACATGGGGGTGCATCCCATTCCGTAGTATGAGGTCTTCTCTCATTTTTTGTTATCATGTATGCCTACTTGTGGTTATATGATGCAAGGAAGGCTACCATTGCTACCCTTTATGTAGGGATAATTATCAATAACTTTGAGGATCTCGATACAACTCCCATGGATACTATAGAGCCAACTACTCAGATATAAAAAATTCAGGATGTTGTCTCCTAATATTAGTGAATGTATTTTAAAACTCTATTTCTCTTAGGACAATTTGTTAAAAAGGTTATTGGTTTGTCTAAGTGGGAAGTTGATCTAGACAAAACTCTTTCCTTAGTTCCTCCTGTTTTGGAACTATGCACATGCCTCGAGCCAATTTTTCCACTTGTATGACAACTAGTTGCCTCGACACATCCCTTTTATCAATATAAATATTCAGTTTCTTAAAAAAAAAGGTTGTCTTAAGAGCTAGGGGTAGAAATCAACTTCTATGTGAACCATGGGATGAAATAAATAAGATCATGCTTCCTTATATAAAAAACAACAAATAAAATCACAAGAATTCTAAAGAAAGGTAATATCAGGGTTATCTTCACTCCTCCGAACACTCTCAAAGGCATGTTGGATTGTGTTAAATGTGTCATTGATCCAAGAAATCACAAGGGTGTTTATACAATGCCATGATCGTGTGGTAGATACTAAATTGGCGAGACAGGGATATCACTGCACATTAGTCTCAAAGTGTTAGAGCACAATCTTAACTTCCCTTGGTGTATTACTTGTCTTAGGCACCTAGACCTTGGTTAATGCATCCCAATGCATTTTTCCTCACTTGATTCGACTTTCTAGAGAGGGTAGGAGACACTTTCCTTGTTTTTAGGGAGTTTCCCTTAAATATAGGGATATTGACATGGATTTAATCTTGAGTTCTTTAATTAGAACTTCACTTAGTGACTCCTTTCCAACCTCCATGCATAGTTTAAACACCTAAAGGAAGGAGAGCACACTTCCTCCTTAAATCAAGGAAATTGTCCCTTGATTTTAGGGATTTACCCCTTTCTTTAGTAAACATTGCATGCTTAGCTAATCAGTTAGTAAACTCGCACTTTTCAGCCTATCATACTCATGTTAGGTGTGGGTTATCTATTTTAGAGGTTTAGGCATGTGCTTTAGCCATTTTTACACTGCTTTTAGTGGCAGTTGCTATTATTAGTGACAACAACAATTCCTCTCTACATATTGGATTGATCTCATTGTAATTTTGAACATATTGTGAATACATTCATTCTTGTGGAGTAAATTCTTCTCTATCTCACTCTTCTTTGTTTATTTGCAAATTCATTGGATTAGTATTATTTTTCTCATCGAATTCTAGATCTCTCGGGTCTCATAATTTTACAAAAAGAATATTGCGTGGACATAAAGCATAACCAAATTAAAAGATCCGCCTTGGTTGAACATTCTCAAAATAATGGCCATCCAATTTGCATAGAAAATGTTAAAATCATTGCAAAGATAAGGCACTATGGCAAAATAAAGGTATGTGAAGGCCTTGAAATAGAATTAAATGCTTCTAACATCAACATATATGAAGGCTTCAAAGTTAAAGAAGCATGGAGGCATGTTATACATAAAATTAAAAATGAAGATAATAACAACCTGGAATAATATTTATGTTGATCAACTCACTCATTGGTCATCGTTGACTATTTGTTTATGGGTTGAGAGGTCATTAATAATGAATCTTAACAACCTCCTGGTGATGATCCCAACTTGTGGATCAAAACATCGAGCAATTTAAATATGAACGTAGTTATATTCTCTTTTAAATACTCTATTATGTAAGAACAATGAATAATTTAATAGATCGTAACTAGTAATGCCTAAATATATTCATTAAAGATGTTTGTAAAATCACCACTAATTATACTTTTCTTCTTTACCTTGATTTGGGCAAGACATTTCTCTAACTAACTATGATTACAAAACTACAAAAATGAACTAAAATTGTGATAATCAAGAATACATACATAATCGAACAATTATAGAAAACCATGATAAAATGACACGCCCACAAAATAATTGTTGAAATAAAACATGTACATTTCACTCTTCATTTCCATCACCATGGTTATGTTCCTTGCTTGGCATGATACCATTATTGTTCTCAAAACATGTTTTTATCTTGGATTGTGTCTTAGTGCAAACCACCAATCTCTATCCAACACATTAGGGTAAAAAACACTTGGTTGTAGTGTTTTTGGAAAACATAAGGCTCCTTTTATCCCACATCTTTGGGGTATTTGCATGAATATAGCATTCAAGAACTAGTGCTCTTGATCCTCCTATGAGCACCCCATCGTCCACGGCTACTAAATTTGGATTTTGCTAGTCTTCCTCTTTCCTAACAAATTTTTAATTCATTAGTTTTGGAATTATTTGAAGCCTCCCAAATCTACATTTTATTTATTTATAGGGAAACCATGTCTCCATAGCAAGAGAAAACTATATAAGTTGATTTATATACCTTAATTTATAGTTTCTCCAGTTTAAAATTTCAATTTAGTCTTTTAATTATGGATTATTTATTTTTAACAAAAATGTCGTCAATGTGACCCTGTTTTTTCCGTGCATCAACCGTTGATGTGTTTTTTTCGTGCTCCAATATATTCTAAGTGCACTAGAAATTTGAATATGAATCATTTGTGAATTTATTGTATCATATATTGGGTGGTAATCTATGGGTTAGCACACTATAATGGTGCTATGGGTGGTAATCTATGGGTTAGCACACTATAATGGTGCTATCCTATCTAGGTGGTGCACCATCATTCCAATCTTTTCTTTTCATAAGACATATAGTGCATTGTCGTGTAATAGTAGCACCTTTATTGGTGCTACTTTCATTTCTCTTTCTTATTCATCCATCAAATAGCATAAAACATGTGTAACAATCTTCAGTGATCCTAGTAGGAACGGTGGCACCTTTTGCTGATGCAATGTGTTAATACATGTGCACCCGTATTTTGGCATGCTGGTGCACTGCCATATCAAAGTTTGTTTTTGCATGACATGCAATGCATCATTGTGTCATATTAGCACTCTTATCAATGCAACTATGGATGACTAAGTGTACCATTAATGATGATTCTATCTCACATGAGGGCATCTTATGTGCCACACTCTTCAATCCTCCACGAAAAAAATAGTGGCATTGTGTACGAGTGCTACGTGTTAATACATATGCACTCATGTGTTAGACCTCACAATGGATTGCGAATATTTTTAAATTTATTGGTCTAGTTAGTGTATTAATTAAATAATAAGAACACTACCTGTACGATGTCTTCTTACATTTGTAGTGCATCAGATATTTTGGTGTGATTAAGAAAAAAGGGTGCACCAACTATGGTCCCTTAAGTCAAATGGGTACATGAGTTTGTTTTATACACTCTTTTATGCAACAATTTTTAAAATCAATATTGAATGAATATCACAAATGATAATTGTGTGTATACTCTTAATGAGATTTGTATGTGAATCAAGGACAACCATAGCGGTAGCAAGTTGACCCATATAAATTTGTGCATATATGCATGCCCGAGGAGAGGGAGAGGGATGTTGGTCCTTGCTTGGCATCACATCTTTTTGAGGGTTGTTGGTCTCCTCAAGTTTTATGAGGAGGCTAACTCCCTCAAGGGGAACAAAAACTTATTATTCTACTTAATCCGTTGTTGGGATCATGACAAGCACGCCTTGAGGGTTGGTCCTAATCTATGACACCAATCCACAAAGCACTACGAGGAAAACACCACCTAGTGGAGGTTTTTTAGATGTTTTTAATGTTATAAGATTGGGCAAAATTATATAAAAAAACCCTCTACTATTGGTAGTGGAGATTTTGGCTGAAGTTAAACAAATTTTCACTATAACTACAAATTTTAGGTAGCCGGAGGTTCTAACAAATATATATATATATATATATATGCACTAGTGTGTGTTATTTAAATTTGAATCCCAAGTGTGTATTTTAGATATTGAAAGCAGAGGGGCACTTCTATCGATAATACACACCAGTGTGCCAATATTTGCTATGCACCGATGCTTTAAAAATATATAATACACACTAACTTGTGTATTATAGATTTTGAAGCCATGATGCATATTTTATATAATGCCAACACCTATGCATATTACATATGCAACAACATCGGTGCATATATTACCTTGCACACCAAAATGTCTTGTAATGATTACAATATTAGTAATGAAAGAATTAATAGTATCATTGAAAGGAATGGTGCTTTTGTTGTCGTTAGGAGCACCAATTCTTTTATGATTGGTATATGCACCAGTGCGTAATACTCATTAAAATGCATCGATGTGTAGATATGCATGTACGACACTGTTGTGTTCAAATGAATACAATGCACCAATATGTTTCAATGCTGATTTTTTCCACATTCCAGATACACAAATACAACTTCTTAAATTTTTTTTACAAAATTGCAGTTACTTGTTAAAAAATCAAATATTTTTTTATAATAATATTGGTTTTTATATTTTAGTTATTGTGTTTGGATATAGTCATTGCAATAATGTGTTGTATTGTTTAAATAAATATACCAACTTATTACACCTCTATTCATTGTAACAATGTAAATCATCCATATATTTGACCAACAATGTAACATTTAACGAGAGTAGACAAACCAATAGAATAAGAAATCCATTTTTATATAGGACTAAGAGAACTTTCACTGTACAAAGTGGGACAACATAAAGGCCCATAATATTCAAAATGTCAATAAATAATTGTTACAACTATTGGTAACATGTCATCATCCAATTGGGACAATATGTTCACATTAAACTAAATGTATTATTTTCATAGACAAACATTCAAAAATATGTAGCTTGTAACATTCAATTTCATTGATCAACATTCATTGCTTGAACTACTGTCATTGCTCGAGATGCTTACATACCTTGTTTCTTCATCACTTGTAGGATTTATTGTACTTGGGTTTTTATGAATGTTTTGTGGATTGTTCTAATTTTAACATTTGGCCTTGTTATGAAATTTTACTTGCTATGGTTTTTGGGTCAGAACCCAAGGAAACTTCTCTCATACTATAATTAAACAATCAATTAGGAATAACCACCTATAATAACTAACTTTCAGAAAAAGGGAAGAATAACGCACATGGAATCCTACGTTTGAAGTAGATCTAACTTGATATCTTTCGCTATGGAAGTCCTTCACAACAACCCTATGGAATTCCTATAGACAAAGAAGTATGCAACTACAAGAAAGTAGTTATCCACTAACTAACTTAATATGATCAATTTAGATTCAATGTTAAATTCAAAATAACATATATTCAATATCATCATAATCATAAATTAACATAAAGAATTGGACGAGAATGAGAGTTATTTTATTGATAACACCAAAAGAGAATGGTTACAACCTGTAACCGCTGCGGCACGGTCCGAAAACTAGGCTCCAAGTTCCTCCACCCAAGGATGAATATGTATAGGAGTGCCTCCATCACTCTGCGCTCTAGCAGGTCCGAGGAAGACAAAGGTGTTCTTCCTGACAAGATAAGGAGAATGCAAATTCTGGAAACGAGGGTTTCCAGGTAGAGGGGACAATCTTAGACACTAGGGAAACATGACACTTGCAAGACAATCTTCAAAATTCCAACATAAGGATGCATTTCTTGACCATCTTTCCTCCACCCAAAGGCTCTCTTTTATACTCCATTTTGATGGTTGGAGTTGTTATGTATGGGATTTAGGAAGTTAGGGAATAGAAAAATCCATAAACTCCACCCAAAATGTCGGGTTATATTTTTTGAGCCAAAATTAACATGTATGAGGGTTGCTAACAGGGAACCTGCGTATGTACGTGAGTTGCTTTAAGGAAAGTCGTGTAGACTTTGATAAATGGGGTTTTAAAATAAGTTTTTGAGGAGGAAAAAGGGGATTTAAGTCTTGAAAGAAGGGAAGGGGATGCAACATAGGCCAATGATTAATCATAAGCATGTGTAGTGGAAAATGACGCTATAAAAAGCCTCTTCATGTTCCATCTACAAACATAAATAAAATGTAATGAGTATGTCTACATGTATAATAGATATACATGACTGTGTAAATAAAAAAAGTGTACGATGGAGAGAAGTGATTCATAAACAATACACTTTTTTTTGAATCTATGCCTCATGTTGTCTCTTGAGATATATTTTTGTTGGTTCCACTCTATACTTTGTTCCTACGAGTTTTATAGGCCCTGACAAAGCACATATATGATTAAAGGTTTCTTATTGTTCCATTAATTATAAAATAAGTGATGTAAAACAACATAGATACTTACAAATTGTTCAATTAACCCTTGATACTCGAACATTGACTCACAACCCACTGTTAATCTAATCTCAATCAAAAGCTCATGCGACTCTTCTTTGTATGTTAGCAGCTGTTAGAAAATATCCATGGGTGATTGTGAATTTATTAAAATATATACATCGTAACAAATTTTAAATCTCAAGTAAGGAAAATTTGAGTACTCACAAATACTCACTAACTTTGAGATCAACCCTTTTTTACCTTCTTGTTATATCTTATGTGTTGAATGGGTTCCATTTCTTTTGTTTTTTGCAACAACAAAACAATTGAAAATCAATATTTCATGCGATAATTAAACTCTTTGTACATACGAGGTGACAAGTGTGGGAGGGGTGTTGTATGGCCCAGGAGGAAATTTGGATTCCACCTTTACATGGAGCATTGTCCGGTCTTCCAATAACCTAAAAAAATCTTACGCTTTGTTACAAGGTCTAATTTTGGCAAATGCTCAAGGCATTTCTATCCTCACAGTCATCGAGGATTCTAAATTGACAATTAAATATGCCAAGTTCAACTCTCTTTCAAAGAACATTCATCTTTGAGCCATTTTTCGTAGGATTCAAGAATAAACTTAGTTCTTTTGCATAATCAATTTTTTTCATGTGCTAATAACTAATAACCAAGAGGTCGATAGCCAAGAATCAAACCACCGAACTTCAAAAAGGAATTCTCTCGGTGAACAGGTCTCATTCTCACCAAGCAATCCCATGAGACACCAAACTCATTCAATAAATCCAAAAAAGAGTGGGCCTTGTCTTCTCAGTGTTGAATTTTCACTATACTAGGCTCAATCATGAGGTTTATTTCATTTTTAGAATTTACTTGAACCATAAACAAACGCAGCTACACCATTCTCAATTGTTGCAATAACCAAGATCACAAGAAGAAATACTATGCACACAAATACAATAAATGTCCTGGGAAACCCTTCTCAACAAGGGAAGAAAAACCAACAATCCTTTGCTATATTCTCAAGAGAAATACGACCCACACCATAGACCTAACACACAAAAGGGTGCTCTCCAAAACCAAGAAGCTAGCGCTCAAGAGAGGTGCACACTTCATCCCTAGAAGATGTACTTGTTGAAATTCCGAAATTACATGTGAGTTGTGTGATTCCTCAATGGGGAAATCACCTTTATTTATACTAGACCGGACACATCAAAAGTGGTGTTTATTGGCACAACATGGCCGACCTCAATAACTTATAATATAATTAATAATTACAATATTAATTATCTTTCACTTTATGGTGGGGCTGACTTATACCCTTTACATCACAATTAGGGTTACATGTAAATCTTACTCTTAGAAAATATAGCAAGGGATCTCACACACCCACTAGTGCTCAACCACTAGGGGAACATCCACATGTGCTCAACCACAGGGATGTCCTACTCAACAGATCTCTATCTCACTGAGTCTCACAGGAGAATCATCTGAAGTATCACATCGTCTCAACTCTCTAGCAAGGGATCTCACACACCCACTAGTGCTCAACCACTAGGGGCACGCCCACCTGTGCTCAGCCATAGGGACATCCTACTCAACAGATCTCTATCTCACTGAGTCTCATAGGAGAATCATTTTGAGTATCACATAGTCTCAACTCTCTACAGAGAGGAGAACGATACACCCATCACATGGGCACCTTCACCCCTCACAGGGGTACACACATCGTTTCATCTCAAACGACACACCCATCTCATGGGAATCCTCCCCACACAGGGGCACACAACGTTTCATCTCAGTCTCAGAGAGGAACGACACACCTATATCATGGGCACACCCAACTCATGGGATCTCTCATAGGTCGACTCACTCAGTCTGTGTCCTGGAGGATGTCTCACAAAGCTGTAATCATCAACACTCACCCCCAAGGAAGACTTAGGACCTATAGGTTCTAGAATTTTCAAAAAATTTAAGATAAGCCCCCCCCCCCCTCTCGGGAGCCCAACTTGCCACACATGGTTATTCAAGTCATGATAAATGCAAGGTGATGTCATTCAATTGATCCAAATACTATGACGTGTGCAAGGCATGCGCTCTCCCAAGCTCTCCATAACTACCCCCCTCGGGAGCGGTCATATATTCAAGATAAAATATTGCCTTCTCTCCAATGTGGGATGGATATGGGAATCATCCGTCGATTTGTATCTTTTAGCAATGATTTCCAAAGGTGGCAAGTGAGTGAAGGAGGTTATGCTCGCATGTGGGAGATTGTTTATATCAAGAATGGCTCCTATTTGGCTCGGTTCTATTATTCCAATGTGGGAGAGTCCATTATGTTCGATTTTATCTCAATGGTGGACCCTTCCCAGGTTTTGTTGCCCCTTGAACGATTCTATGAGCTTTAGTGTTCACAGCCAGTCATGGACACCAGGAATTTAGGGAGATGGGAAAGGAAGGTTGAAAAGATGGAGGAGGAACTTGTTGACACTCATAATTTATTTTTGTCTCTGCAAATCCTCTACAACAGACTCTTGAACCAAATGCTCATGGTATTGGAGGAATCAATGCACTAGAGACAAACCATTCTGCAGCTCCAAGATGAATGCTCATCCCTTTGACAATAATTGTAGGAAATTCGCACCAGGCCTCAATTAATCATGACTCCTCCAATACATAATGACGCTAGAGGAAACTTAGATGAAGCCTCTTCTCCCGTAGTTGTTCATGTGCGACTGGATTTGAATGCCCCGACGTCGGATGCATGGTAATGATATTAAATGGAAATTCTATCAAAGGATTTTTAATTAATGTTCCATGTTTGTATATATATAATGGACATATTTTACAGACTGTATTCAAGAAAGGAGCACAGATATAAGCAGTATGTGGAAACAATCACAATGTTATCAATAGTTGTAGTGGCCCCTCAACAGGGCATTTTGCTAGTTTTGTTGGAAATTTTGGACTTGTTGTACTCCTCATCAGGTGTTTTCCAACTTCGTTTTCATATTAATAAAATTTCTTCCCTCTCTTTCTGTTAAAAAAAGAATCTTTGTACATAAAAACAAAAACAAAAACAAAATTAAAATCAATGATTGCATACATTTGTTGAATATTGTTGTTGAGATAATTCCTCCTATGATGCAATTATACTTACTTCTTTCATCATCTCCTTGTACATTTTTTTCAACACCTCTACTGACATGTTTCATGTATCATCTCATTTGTCGTTTCGAATCTTATTAATCTTCTTGAAAAAAGAAAAGCACAACAAAAAAATAGATTAATATTTATATGAAAATAAATATAACAAAAACATTAATTTGGTATTTTTTTGGACTAGTATATGAATATTATAGAAAAACATGTGTAGCAATAATACTTTTTAAATGTTTTTTTGTTATTATGTGTTTTGCTAGTGGAAGTCTCATGAGTCTCATTGACCATTGCTAGCGAAATACTTGTTTTAGTTTATATACAACCCTATTCTTGGAGCCATTGCATTGATTTCTATACTATAAGCGAAAAATGTGTATACATTATTTCGATTATATGTCTCATAGTTTTGTAAATGGTTCCCCTCCTCTTATTAACTTCCAACACCGCTCTAGATGAATTTAGGACCAATAAATCATCATTTACATCCTTCATCATTTTTATCTTCTTAGGATGGCCTTTTGTTCCCTTGTTGGCAATCCTTGCACAACATTCAACAAACGTGAAATCGAATGTTTGAAACATGTTAGTGATTATTGTTAAGAAGTACATTATTAGTAAAAATTCAAATACAAACTTCATATTGATCACCTTTCAATCCACCTAGTTCTTCTCTTTGCAACATTTCTCGAAAGCTTTTACGCCTTTTTGACTCAGATTCTAAACAATCTTATAGAATTCCTTGAAGTTTTTGTTCTATATGACATGCATTATCCACTACACATCATTTAAACCTATAAATAATTTAAATATATTACTTTATATTAAAATGAAAAGAACTTGCCATGTTCTTTTCTTGGTATGTGCTCCTCACCTTCGTTGCTACAATTTTTTCCCCGATCTTTTATCAATAAAAGCTATGCATAATGAAATATACAAATTATGAAATATGTTTTACAAATCAAATAAAAAAATTAGGCTAGAATTGTTTTTCTGTTAAGTGGTGCATTTAGTATAGTGATACACACTAGTGTGCCTAATATAGTGTTATGCACTAGTGTATCTTTATTATATAGTGTGCATTGCTAAACTTGATTTTTTTGTAAGGCAGTGCCAAATGATGTGCTTTATAAGAAAACATAATGGTGCATGTTTTTGTAAAGTAAACCGCAAAAACATTTAAAAAAACAACTAAGAATGCTAGGGTTTGGGATCCAATGTAATGAGTGGTCCCAATCCAACAAATACTGAAAGCCCCATATACAAATGCACAAAGTAAATAAATATCCATTGCATAAAAAAATCTCATTGTGAAATAGTAGAGAGAATAAACCACTAATGCTACAATTTGAAATCATATAAAACGAAAAAAGAAGCAACAAAAAGTAGGGTTTGTAGTGCTGAAGGTAACTATGGTTCTATTTTCTTGAAAATGTAGTGTATATACTAATAGAAATAAAATAATTATTGAATTTTTGAATCAATCAAGGAAATTTGAGATGAAAATAGTGAAGTTACATACACCTGAAATTTCTCATCTGCATATTTGTTTGTGACCTACAATGATTCCTTACAAATTCAGTTCTTTAGAAAAAAAATTCCCACTCCAAAGTCCTCCATGGTAAATTTCTCTCACACAAGCCTCCTCTCCAACCTTTGGAAAAATACTGGAATAGGAATTAAGGTTTTATTTTTTAAGCTCACTTTTACAAAATGAAATTCTCACTCATTTTTTTCACTTAATATTTTGATGCATTGTCAATTATAAATACACATGCTATTTTTTTTTGTTTTTTAATTTGGTTCTGAGTTTGCCTTTAAGATTATAGTGCATTGGTGCGCTATGTTGATGTAAATGCACCACTGAAACAATTTACAATGAAAATAGAAATGCAAGCGTCTGCAATTAAAACTTTGTGGAGATTTATTGTTGGTGCACATCATAATTTAACGCATAGGTGCATTTAGTATATATACACACACTGATGCGATAAATGTGAATTGTGTGGACATGTTACTTTGAAAAGGCCTTCAAAACTTTGTTTGAAGCTATATTGTTACATGCATTCCAAATTTTCTTTTAAGAATGTAGACACATAAATTATAATTCTACATAGGATACGTAGTGATTATTTGTGCACTCATGGGATGGGACATTTGTTCCCTTTGTTATAGTATTGTCCCTTTTAATATCTCTTCCACGAGAATTATTTCAACACATAGATAAATTAATCTTAGACAGTATAATTGTATAGTCAAGATATATATGTATATAATCATTCGAAATATGCATATCACATGTGTGAAAGGTATCATTTGAAATACACAAATGATACTTAAACTACCACATCAGTGGAAAATGTATCATTTGAAATTATACAAATGATGCTTAAACTTTTACCATCTACGTAAAAAAGGCTTTTGAAAGTTTGTTTGAAATTAAAATGTTACACGCTTCCCAAACTTTCTTTTAAGGATGTAGACATGTATTGATTGTGGTTTTGGTTTGATAATATCAAATGGCTAATTCTTCAAATTTTATTTCGTTCCATATCATTCCAAGTTCATCAAGTTCACCCTTTCCATTCACAATAAGTCCAAATTTTGTTTATATATTGATTATTTGATTGAATTTATACTACCTTTGCACATGTATTTAAATAATTGTGAATTGAATTTGATAGGATCTTGATTTGAGATCGATTTCAAATGCACATGATATTAGACTAGTCCAAAAACACTATAAGCTTTTATTCATAGTAAGATATCGAGGTAGATGGTAGATAAAATGGAAAGCTACTTTACCCTACCAATTGTAACAAACAATCTTTTAGCTACCATCTTGGGCCAATGATACTTCACTGTGAATTGGATCTCTCTTATGTCACCCCAATAGTATGTGTTTGTTCAAAATGTAAAGGATTGAAGGTGAATCCTCAATGTGTCACATTGTCCCATTATATTATTAACTAACTACCCAAATTTGACAATCTAATACCTCCCACTACAATCAAGTATCCAATATGTGATATAGAAAAAACATGTAGGAACCCTTTGATATGGTAATTTTTTGAAAAATTGAAAGCAAAATCAACTATTTTTTTTCCTAAATTGACCAACCCATATCCTTATGTTGAGTTAATCGAGAGTTATAGTGAGCCATTGTATGATAGGAATATAAACCAAAACACCTCTACTCGAAAATCCAAAAAATGGTATGAGTCGAGAGCAAAAGTGTCCAAGTACACACCAAGGTTGGCTCAATTGTTGGAGGGTAGCGATGATTTCTCTCTTCCCATCCATATGCAAATAAATACCAAACTTGTTATGACTACACTTTGTATGGCACTTGGTTGTCTTCTCTTCCCGTGCCTGATGTTGGGACCACATTCTCCTTTCGTGGAAATAATTACAATATGAATGCCAAATCTAAAATAGATGTTATAAATCTTGGGTTGTTTATCCTTTCACATGTATTTATTCCTCCCAAATAGTTAGTAACACTTATGCCATTTTGTGGTCCTTTTTATAGTCAGTCTGATTACTTGAATATTGTTAAATATAAATATAACATTTCCATATACAATATGTGCATGAATGATTATGCTTTTGGAAACTTTAATAGTAAGAACTTGTTAAATATCGATTGTCATCCACACACTCATAGGAACATTGCAAGGTTCATAAATAGTTGTAGGTGTTTTTTGGTACAATATTTTTTTTTTCATGAGTGGAGAAACTAATGAGGCCATAGGACCTTTACTAGGCCTACCAGGGACAAAAGGGATAAATTATAAAGCCTATGGACAAAATAACAAACCTAACTATGTTTGAAATAAATACCCAGGCGCCTAAATCAAGCTTAAGCGCCTATCAAAGTGGAAACTAGGAGTTATTGTGGGCTAGAAGCCTTTTAAATTGTTGGCGAAGCGAGCCTATAATAGAGTTGTGGGCTTAGACCAAGGGCACCTAGGGCCAAACGATGTAGGGAGATCGATCGCCAAAGAGATCATAAGTTAGCCAGATCAACGACTCTCATCCCATCTCACATCGTGAACATACAAAATCTTTAATGACCCCGCGACGATGCGACATCGGTTTACCATCGGACACACATCCACTTTTAACTAGCGTCACATTATAAAAGAGCAACGAGGAAACCACCATCAAGGAAATGTGATAGTGGTTTGTGGTTTGGAAAAAACCACTTGTCGCCCTTGAGGCACGATGAACGCCTCACAGTTGATGAAGCAACCCCCATGGCGCTGACATGTCACTCTAAATTGTCATATTATAGTGGACCCTAGGAATGACATAAGACAGATGGACATGCTAACAAGGAATCCGTAGGGACAAACCAATAGCTACCACCTAGACAAGGGGGGACCCACCAAAGGACACCAAAGGAAAAAATCAACAACCTTGAATCCGATGACACGTGGCATGTTCCCATGCCACATAAATGACGCCTTGGTCCAACACCAGGCCGCCACGTGTCCATCGGGCCCAACTAAAATCACACATGACGTCACTCAAATTTCGTGTCATCGTCTAATTAAAAAGGTTTTCATTAATGGAACGGTGAAGCGTGGCACTCAAAAGGTTAAAATAAGGGGGGAAAGCCTCATTGGGCACAAAGAGCACCATCTCCAAAGTGCCAAGTCAGTTGCTCGAGCTTTCAAACAAACTGCAACTCCCAATAGTCAATATAAAAGTCATCACCTTCCCACTGCCATAGGAGGTTGGCCCCTTTTTGGTTCAACAAAGAACAAATTTTGATGTAGCAGAAGAAATGTTGAAACAACTCAATTTTGAAAAAGAGGAAGGACAGGTTTATGACCCCCATCGTGTCATTTCTGCAAGGAAGACAACCTACAAACACCATGCAAATGTGTTGATATAAAAGACTGCCAACCTAGAGTCTTGGGAAGAGGTCAAGTATATTATAGGAAGTCGTACACCTAACACAATTGCCTCATTACCTCAAGCCAACACTCTCCAGACCACTCACCCTATAAAAATATCATTCTAAAAAATGTAGTCAGGAATGGAAGTGGATGGGAAACAAAACAAAAGGCGTAAATGAGATGAATAGGTGGAAATAAAAGACAATGCGATAGGTAGTTTGGATAAAGGAAAATGTACGTTGCAAATAACCCAAGGGGAGAGCGATTCTAAGGGACCAACCCTAACTATTGAACACCTCCCCTCAATGATGCTATTAGCAAGAGCCATTAAGCAAACAACTGCCAGTGGCGAAGCAACAAAAAAGTAGCCCTCCTTATTCTCTCACTACTTGGAAATTAAAAGGCACAATCGGGAGATGAAAAAGGATATGTACCCCCAAGTAACTAGAGAGACAACCCAAACAAAGTTGCTAACAACTGTGGATTATCAACAAGGCACCTTCAATTTGGATTTGTTGGAATCTAAGGTGCCAAAACCCCTCTCCCTAGTAGACTACAAAGCAACTCATGTCAAAATCAATCTCGTAAATGTTCAACCCACTGATCTGATTGATTTCCATTAGTAGGCCAATGATATGTTGTACAAAGGGGTACCTCAATCCTATTTTAGTGGGAGGAAGATGAGGGAAATGGTACACAATATTAATAGGCAGCTGAAGCAAGAAAAGATTTCCAGCAAGTAAAATCAAACAAAGATAATAGAGCTTGAAAATAATATCATAACTATAGGAATAGACCTCAAAGACCCCACTGCTATGGGAGAGCTGGTGAGACATAAAGATATTGAAATCAAGGTTTTGACAAAGAGGCTTAACCTCTCTGAAGCTCAACATGTGCAAACCCCAAAGTTGAAATCCAACCATGAATAAAAAGAGTAGCTCTATCACCAGCTAGTTGAAAGTAAGAAGGTCATAACAAGGTTGCAGAGTGAAAATGAGAGACTACAAGAAACAAATGAGACTCTCAGGAATCAACAGACTTATCTAGTCCAAACAACAAAGTCAAGAACAGAGCCAACTACCTTAGCAGACCCGGTAGAAGGCCTAACTAAGGTGATGGCTAACCTTAGTCTGAAAGAAATGGAGCTAGGCACGATGACCAACTAGCTCAAAAATAAAGTTCCAAGGGTGACATAATTGTAAGAGAAATAAAAGAGTAGGGAAGTCTTGATGGCTCAAATAAATGTTGCCAAGGATGAGGCCCTTAAAGAGGTGCATAAATTAAAGACAAAATTTATAGGAAAGTCGACCCTTAAAGTAGCCAAGCATGTCATTTTGGACATTATATCCACCTTAATATCTAAAAATTGGTCCCACTTTTCCCTGATAGGTGATGAGCTAGAGTTTCTCACCTTAGCCAATAAAGACATAACCATGACAACCAATGAGCTGGAAAATAAAACTGACTTGGAAAATGATATCATAAAGTTCATGAATAGCAGGATGAAGGAGCAGCTCAAGGACCTAAATGTTAATGACAAAACTAGCATCATAATTGATGCCAAAAATGTTCTTACTAAGAGGAGGCTCATGCAAAATGTTGAAAAACAGGTTGCATGAAATGACAGGGGAAGTAGCCTCTTTTAAAAGGATTTTCACTGAGATCCTCCAAATTGGGCTGCCACTTCCTTGGGATGGGAATGGAGACATACTCCCACAAAATAAGTATAAAGAACATTTGGATCATAGTAGGAATAATGACAACAATTTTGACAAGTCGTGGGGAGTTTTTATAGGGCAGGATGTTCTAGAGATGTTGGGTAGGGATTTTGAGATTTTATATAGTTTGAAAGGGATTTTTAAGAATCCGCCCCAGCCATCCTTTGAAAGATACAACAACCTATATTGAATGGCCAAGAACATGAATAAAACTAAATACCCTATGGGCAAGGTTTGGCATCGCATGTGTTAGTATGCCAATATCCCTTTGGAAAGGCAAGGAGAATCAAGTGGCACACAACATTCCTAGATAGTTTAATAAAGTAAAAGGATGGGTAATTTTTTTTTTTACCATGGCGGGACCCCTCCCAAAACAAGAGGTGGTTTTAAAGAACAAAGAATGAGTAAAAACTTTCAAGAAGTTGCTTAGCATAGAGCACAATGCTATAAAGAGGAATAAGGTGCTCTTCTCAAGGGTCGACACTTTGGTGAATTAAAGAGTTTCTTATAGTCAAAGCTATAAGATCACATATATCAAACATAAACAAATGATGAAGGTAGTAGGGCTCAAGAGATTTATTCATCATGATGTATTCAAGTTGTAAAACTCATATTCATATTCTTCCATTGTATTTGTCTTCTAGTAAAGTGATTTTTCTCATTTCTAGTTGATTGTATCATATCTCATTAATAAAAGCTCATAGCAACAATTTAGCACCATATTTAGTGTTAATGTGTGATGTTTATCATGGTATTGAATTGATTTCATGTTACATGACCAGTTCTTGCCATCTTGCTTGATATAATTGAATGTATGTAGAGAGTATCTCCTTATGTTAGAATGTATGAAGCTTTAAAGGTTGTATGAATTATATCCTTTCATAGGTCTTGATGCTTTTTGTTATAACTATTGAATTCTCAATTGCCCGTGATGTTTTCTTTCTATTAAATATTGCAAGATTTATTCTCAGAAATACCTTCTATGTTTAAATGTCTTTCTCAAAATTCATCCATCCATTCCTTTGAAATTTCCAATGTTTGAATGCACATGGAAACATGCCTCTTAAGGTTGAGGGTTTTATTCATCTATTGTGACATTATTTTTGAGGGTTTTATTCATCTATTGTGACATTATTTGTGGGTAGAGAGAGAGAGAGAGAGAGAGAGAGAGAGAGAGAGAGAGAGAGAGAGAGAGAGAGATCCAAAAAATTCCCACAATATTTTATACACTAGTATGGATTTAAGGCTTGATCTGAGCTCTATGCCTTGGCATAGTTCCAATAACATCCTGGAACATCTCAAGGACCAACACCTAAAATGGTGTCATTATCGGGGATTAAAGTTTGATGTGATTTTTCCCCAGGGTACGACATTGTAAGCTCAGAGTCTTGATGGTGAAAACGTCTCAGGCACTTGGCTATTAACCATTCACCTGGAGACTCCATAGTGGTAAATATAGCATCTACAAGAAGACATACCGGAGGGAACCATGATCCTGCTCAGATTCTAGTCAATCCAAATCTAGAAAATATTGTTATCTGGAGAAACATTAGGGAAAGACAATTGTCTTCCACCCAGGTAATCCTCATTTAGATCTATCTTCCTCTTTTGGACACAAAGTTAGTGAATTTTAGATATGATAGACTCACCTTTAGATTCACATTTTGCTTTAAAGGTTCCTCATATACCTCTGTTAGATCTACAAGATTCTCCCCTAGGTTTTCCTAAAGAAGGAAGTTCTTCTTTAAGACCCTTCTTGAAAGATCCTACATCCCCTTTGTATTTTGAAGCTAATAATATCATCCTTCAAAACCTAATGATTGGTCTAGGAGGGGGTAGATGTGGGGAAAATCAACCTCCACCACCTGTCAACCCCTTGGTAGTAGCCATATACGGCCCTATGGATTTACCTCAAAATATCCATGACCTCCCTGAAAACTATCAAAAACTCTTACCCAAATATGATGGGGAGAAGACCATCACTGGTGAAGAACATATGGGTGCATTTCAAGACTTTACTGATAATCCTTTTGTGTAACATGACGATGTTTTCATGAGATTATTTGTCTAGACTTTGGAAGGAGGTATAAGAAAGTGGCTCAAGGGGTTACCTAGTGCTTCAATTGATACATGAAAAGCATTAAAATCAACCTTTATCAAACAATGGGGAGAGAAAAGAGACCATCTCTATTATCTAATTGAATTTGTCTCATCAAAGAAGAAAGCAAATCAAATTGTCGTTTCCTTTAATAGAAGATTTAACAAGATTTACAATAAGATCCCTATTGATATAAAACCTTCACAACCAACAACAAAGGATACTTATGCTGCAGTGTTTGAAGCTGACTTTGCCATGATGTTGAGGGAAAGGAGATCCCCAACCTTTCTTAGCATGCAAGATGATACAATAGATATTGAGGAAAGTATGATTGCATTTGGAAAAATTAAACAAAGATTGGATTAGGTGGACAAAGATAAAAATAAAGTCAAATAGGAAGCTTGTATCTATGATCCAAATAGAGATTCTCAAGATGCAAAAATTGAAGAGATGTCCAGATAGATTAGGTGCCCGTGAAACAAACTATCTAGATTTTAGGTTGAATATAACAATGCAAATAAATCACCTCAGGAGGGAGGTTTTAGAAATCCTAATCAGTTGATAAGACCCTTTAATCCATAAATAATGAGAATGGAAAGAAGAAATGAAGAGCAACCCATCCAACCCCCTATCAAAAATAATAATGATAACAATTTAATTGAAGATATGATGAACGTGGAATATGTTTATTTTCAAGAAGAAATTCACTTTCTCCAAGATGACAATGACACTATTCATTTGACTTAAAAAGATAATGAAAATTCCCTCAATCCTAGGAGACAGATCCTCAAAAGTGAGTTGAGCCAAAAAAGTTTTTTTCCATCTCAATACATAGTGTTTGTTGATGCCTTATAGACATAAATGCATAAGAAATATGACCTTAGACCCATGTAGAAGGTTGTTGGGAAAGACAATCAACCATATCCCAAAAAGTCCCCCTCAAATCAGCTCAAAGATAAGGCTAAAGAAGTTTTAGATATTACAAAAAAAAGAGGGCCCGAAGCCATTGAAGGGGGAAATTGAACATACAGAATCTAACAAGCATGTTTCCCTATTTAACATAGAACATGAATTATCAAAGATCAAGATCCCTATGCATTTAATTCAAGTGACCAAAAATCCTTGTTATCATAATCATATTGAAAAATTCATGCATGGAATGGGACCTACAAATCAACCAGATACCTTGAATTTCCAGGATGAATGTCCTACCATTGTGTTTTGACCTTGCATATATGAGAAAGAAGATTATGTTGCTCATTTTTATATAACACTGAAGCTTCATGATAAAATGTTTCACAATTGCATGCTGGACTCTGGAGCTTCACACAACCTCATGGCCAAAATAGTCATGGAGAAGTTGGGACTAGAGATAACTAGGTGATATCATGTCCTATACTCTTTTAATTCAAGAAAAGTTAATTGTGAAGGTTCAATAAAAGACATGGTAGTAACCTTAGATTAACTACCTGTCAAAAGAATTATGATGGATGTTGTAGTGGCAGGTATACCTGCCAACTATGGCATGGTGTTATCAAGAACATGGGTAGGAAAATTGGGAGGTACCATGCAAATGGACGTGACTTATGCCACAATGCCATTATTTGGAGGGGAAAATAGGAGGTTGTACAGGGAAACTAAATTTTCCTATGTGGTGAGGGATGAAAACAATCGCCAAAACCATCCAATAGATGTTGTTGATGAAGACATGGGATGTTGTATTTTATCAGTAAATGAGGAGTATGATGAAGCCCCTACACTTTCATATTTTTCTTCAAAGGTTGTTGCAAAGTTTGAAGGGGTGTGGAAGATGTATTTTGATGGAGCATATTCAGAAGAGGGAGTGGGAGATGAAGTGATTTTAATTTATTCTAATAAGCAAGAAATTCCTTTGTCTTACAAGCTTGATTTTGAGGCTAGTAATAATGTGGGCTAAATATGAAGCTTTGATTCTAGGCTTGGAGGCTGCAAGAAAGTTGCAAATTACCAAGTTGGCAATCTTTGGGGAATTAGAATTAGTAGTGCAATAGGTCAAAGGAATCTATCAAATGAGGCACCCAAGGATGAGGTCATACATAAATCATGATTGGGACCAGGTGGACAATTTTTATGAAGCTTTCAATATCACTGATGACCTTAGATATTTCAACCAACTGGAAAATTCCCTTCCTTTAGTTGCTAATATCTTTAAACCACCAACCATACCTCACGTCAAATATTAGATTGAGATGAAATACATACCATCTATCCTATATAACATCAAGTATTGGCAAGTATTTGAAGATGGTCAATAAATTAAAAGATATATGGAAGTGATAGATGAGTTTTCCAATACACACATGGACTTAGTGGAAAATTTAGAGACTGGGGATGTGGTTGAAGGGGAAGCTGAAGTAGCCCCTGAGTTTAGCAATTATATGGATGATCATAAAGTCCTACAACTTAAGAATGATTTTATTCCAAAGGGGTTGGTACCTTTCGAACAACTTTTTGAGAGAAATGATATACTTGTTAAACATGTTGTTCTCCCAAAAGATGAAAATGTTGAAAATTGTAATATTGGGACAAATCATGACCCAAAGTATATCAAGTTGTATAAAGACATATCTGGTGATCACAAGAGGAAATATCTGGATTTGCTTAAGGAATATATGGATGTGTTTACATGGAAGTATGAAATTTGAAGACTTATGACACCAACATTATACAACACATGATACCTCTAAAGCCTAGTACTAAACCTTTTAGGAAGAATCTTAGATGAGTCAATCCCATTTTGTTTCCTACTATTGAAAAGGAAGTGAGAAAACTATTAGATGCTCAAATCATAATCTCTCTTAGATACTCTAAATGGCTGGCCAATTTAGTTCTAGTGAGAAAAAAGAGTGGATAAATTAGAATTTGTGTGGATTTTAGGAACTTGAACAGATGCTCAATGAAAGATAACTATCCATTGCCCAAAATGGATCATATACTATAGAAGGTAGTTGGGGAAAATAACATCTCCATTATGGATGGCTTCTCAGGATATAATCAAGTGGAAATGCACTTGGATGACATAGAGAAAACAACATTTACAACACCCGGGGAACTTTAATCTATGACAAAATGCCTTTTGGACTGATAAATGTAGGATAAACCTTCAAAAGAGCTATGTATATAGAATTTGTGGGTGAAATGGACATGTTCGTTGTCATTTATTTGGATGATATGACTTTATTTTCGAAGACTAATGAAGACCACATTAAACACTTAAGATCGACTTTTGTTAAATGCAGGAAATTTGATCTATCCTTGAATCCCAAGAAATTTGACTTTACCATGAAAGAAGGAAATTTTTTGGGCCACATAGTATCCAAAGAATGAGTCATAATATACTATGAAAGGGTCGAGGCTATAAAACAAATTGGTTTGCCCAGAAATAAAAAAGAAGTGCAATCCTTTTTGGGAAAAATATTTTTTCTCAGGATATTCATCCCCAACTTTGCTGAAATAATGAAGAACATCACTGATATGTTGAAGAAAGATCATGAAATGAGATGGACTTATGAAGCGAGATATTCCTTCCAACAAATCAAAGGAGCATTAGGAGAATCTCTAAATCAAAGGAGCATTAGGAGAATATCTAGTCCTAGTTAGTCCAAATTATGACAATTAATTTCTAATATTTTCTTTTTCTTTTGAAAATACTATTGTTGTTGTGTTATTGCAAAGGAATGAAGAAGATCATGAGCATCCCATAGATTTTTCCAACAAGGCATTGATGGATTCTAAATTAAAATAAAATGGATATGTTATCACCATATAAATTTTACGTTGATTTATGGGTGATTTTTTAGAGCTTCGAAGTATGTGCTCATTTCGGAGTGCCAAGTAGTTGATGATTAACCTCTTTTTTATTATCAACAAAATACATAGTTTTGGGCAGAATATTTATAAGTTTGGAAAAATAAAAAAAAATGATTTTGTAAGGCTTTTTGTACTCTTGGGTTCATTTGCAGGTTTAGTTTTAGGGCAAAATATTTATAAGTTTGGAAAAATGAAAAAAATGATTTTGTAAGGCTTTTTGTACTCTTATAAGTTTGGAAAAATAAAAAAAATGATTTTGTAAGGCTTTTTGTACTCTTGGGTTCATTTGCAGGTTTAGTTTTRGGGCAAAATATTTATAAGTTTGGAAAAATGAAAAAATTGATTTTGTAAGGCTTTTTGTACTCTCGAGTTCATTTGCAGGGTTTTATAAAAATATTGGGACCAATATCCCATTCTTATGTTTCATTTCTAAGCACCTAAGTCCATCAACTATCCACCACAAAACCACAATACAACAACGTACAAGTCTATCGCCCTAGTCGAGACCAAGCGCTAATGTACAAGTCACAAAGACGAGGAGCCCATAATGGGCGCTTTCATTTGCTCGACGCATCGAATCCGATTCTTTTTTTTTTCCAGGAAAAAATTAACTCAAATTTATATTAAGTATAATTTTTTTTACATCAAAACAGTGACAAGAAACAGTCCCCAAAACAATCCAAAATAAATGGAGACGGGAGGAAGCACCAGGAAACTGAAATACTAGAAATAGGCAGAAGGGAATGGGCACAGTGCCGACTGAACTACAAGAAGGATGCTGCAGTGGAAATCTGACAGGAAAATATGCTTATTTCGGGCTGAAAACACGAGTTGAGGCTGCAATCGGTGCCATTTACCCTTCACCATCCCGTGGCAATTCAAAGATATTAATGCAAGAGGGCTGACTCTCGAAACCATTGTCCGAGTGGTATACCGATAGTCTTCCTTCGATTTCTGTTAGAGCTCTTTTAGAGAGGGCGTCGGCTTCTTTATTGTGCACTCTATAAATGTGGTGGACGCTGAGATCTTTGAATTTTTTTGCCAATTCCAATGTTTTTTGTTTCCAACATTCGATATTTATAGTGCTGATATTGCACTTGTGGTTTATCCAGTCAATGATGAACCGCGAATCACCAAGGATTTGGAGTTGATTAATTGACCATAAGGTTGCCAGAGTGAGGGTTGCCCATAAACCCATCAGCTCCGCTTTTGTATTTGATCCCGCTCTGCAGTTGATGAACCACTTGGTAACTCTCGAAGGATGAGATCTGAAAATGTCTCCGGCCCCACAACAAAGACCATTGGAGTGAGCAGCTCCATCAAAACAAGCTAAGGTGAAGCCCTTCTCCTGAGTAAACTCACCGACTTGTAATGGCAGAGTCTTAACACTGGAAGGTTGCCAGGAGAAAGACGACAAGCTTCTATGTGTTACTGAGAGAGTGGAGGGAGCGCGGTCTTCAAAAATTGCCTTATTTCTTTCAATCCAGAGCTGCCAGCATGCATGAGCAACCAAACTGACAGGGGCAGTCTTCTCCTTTGACCACATCAAAAAACAATCTAAGACAGAGGCAACTTCCCATTGAATGTTGAGAGAAAAATGGGTGATTAGGCGCTGCCAGACAACCCTCGAAAAAAGGCAGTGGATGAGGATATGGTGAATATCTTCTGTAGATTGATTGCATAATTTGCAAATTCCTGGGCCTTCCCAGCCTCTCTTCCGTAGCAAATCCCAGGTAAGTGTCTTCCCTTTAGCAGAGAGCCAAATATTTTTTTTTATCTTGAGATGAGTTGGCCATTTCCACAACCGTTGGAACCACCGCAGGTCAACATGGTAATTCAGCTGCTGTAGTAGGGCTGTGTAGATATTCTTTACTGTAGTGGCTCCCATAGCATCTCCCCCCGCCCAAATGATTGTATCAAAAGTATTGGATAGAGAAATGCTTGCGCTCCTTAGTGCTTGAGTGAAGGCATCCCAGTCTGAAGCATCGTCACCTCCAAGATTAAGTTGACCGTTGTTGTACCAAATATCCAGCAGAGGGGTGACAATGGATGCCACACGCGCTTGAGCTAAACAAACTATATTGTAGGAATCTAGATGTGATCTAAGCGAGGAAGAGAGAAGAGAACGGTTCTCCAAGCCAAGTATCTTGTCTCTTCCAAGAGAGTTGTCAGAACCCGTGCTCGGCCTCCATCTAAGCCAGTGCAAGATAACTTTTGAAGATAAGATTAGACCCTTCCAAAATGGAGACGCCCTCTGCTGATAATGCAAAGGTTTTCTAATCTAATCTAAAAGAGGTAGATTTCCCAGGTATTTATCTATAATGACACGGTGCCATAGGCTGTCATGAGTTAGCGCCCGCCAGAATGAGTTCGCTAGGAGAGCTGTGTTGAAAATGGATAAGTTTTTGAGTCCCCAACCCCCTACTTGAATGGGTCTAGATATGGTTTCCCAGCTGCACAGGTGGAAACGTTGAGTATCATTCTGCCCATTCCAAAGAAAATTGAAGGACAACCTACGCAGAAGATTCAGGATCGAAGAGGGAATTTTCTCCAAAGACATCCAGAAGACAGATAAACTTTGTAGCACTGAATTGACAAGGATAAAACAGCCTCATATGGACAACCACTTGTTGCACCAAAAGCTTATTTTCCTTTCAAACTTTGCCACCAACCAACGCCAGTCTTCTGAATTTTTTGCTCCTGGCTTTAAAACATATCCCAGGTACTTGAATCCTTGACTTAAATCAATGAAAGAGAAGGGTAGAGATGCTTTTAAGGAGCAGAGCTCTGTTTCTGTTAACCCCCAAAAATGTGCTGTAGATTTTGCATAATTGATGCAAAGGCCCGAAGCAATGCAGAAAATCTGAAGCAGCTCCAGGATCACTATCCATTCCGAAGGAGTGGCCTCTGACATCAAGAGAACATCGTCAACAAACATTAGATGTACCAAATTTATAAATTTTGAAACCTTTATACCTGAGATTTGATGATCGGAGACATTTTTTGTTAGCAGCAAGTTGAGGCCTTCCATAATCATGATGAAAAGATACGGTGAGAGAGGGAAACCCTGACGGAGTCCCCTCTCACTTTTGAAAAACTTTGTCGCCTCTCCATTAATTAAAACGACAAAATTTGCGCTAGTAACACATGACATAAGCCAATCAGTAATCTTTATACCAAAACCAGCTGAAAGTAAAATCAACCTTAAGAAGCCCCAGTCGATGCTGTCAAAGGCTTTTTTGAGGTCGAGCTTCAGAACCAGGGCCTTTGTGTTTTTCCTTTTAATGCTGTGAAGACCTTCATGAGCCGCTCCTATAGCATCCTGGATTTTTCTGCCTTTGAGAAATCCCATCTGTTCGGCAGAAAGACATCTTTCTAAAATTGGCTTGATTCTGTTCGAGAGGACTTTTGATATAATTTTGTAGATAATATTGCAAAGGGAGATAGGACAGTAGTCGTTGAAGGAAACAAAGTTATTTACTTGGGGATTAATGCTAGAAAAGTAGAATTTATGCTACCAATGACTTTGTCGTTTAATCACAAATTCTCCACCATTTGCAGAAGGTCTTCTCCTATGAGGTCAACGAAATGGATGAAGAACTCAGACGTCCATCCGTCAGGCCCAGGGCTTCTCTCTTTTTTGAAATGGTTCAGGATATCTTTAAGCTCCAACAGAGTGGCTGGTTTGTAGAGATCATCTGCTTCCTCCTCGGTAACCATGGTTGGGTAAAGTTTTGCAATGAAGGAGCTTTCAGATATGTTTGGGCTGTTACAGGCCTTGAAGAATTGAGTGTAATGAGAAACTGCCTCCTCTTTTATAGCTTTCTTCCCACAGTGCGTGCCACCAAACTCACTAGAAATGGACCAAATAAATTTTTTATTCCTGTTGAAACTGGCTACCTTGTGAAACAACTTAGTGTTAGCATCATCGCTTCTAAGCCAGGTGGCTCTGTTCCGCAGTCTCCAGTTGTTTTCCTCCTCACGAAGACTGTCGTTCCTTCTATATTCCAGCGTTGTTAATTGCTCGCTGTCCTCCGCAGATAAGGTGCATCTGATTGATTTTTTTAAGAACTGAGATATCTCAAACTCCAGTTTAATTAATTTGAGATTTTCTTTTTCCTTTTTTGCTTTGTACCAATCTTTTGTATGAGCTTTAATGACCTTTAATTTCCACACCATACGTTGCTGGGGGTTGTCTTCCTGCAAAAAACAAGGGTTCTTCCAAACACTATGAACTATAAGAGAAAAATCAAGATCCGCCAGCCAATGATGGTTGAATTTGAATGGGTATGCTTTGTGCATTGTTGTGGCTTGCAATTGCAAAAGGACGAGAGCATGGTCATATACATAGGGTAGTTCCACCCACGATTTTGACAATCTTGCCTGGGCCAGTAATTGATCTGATACTAAGAATCTATCCAGGCGCCTGGCAATTGAGTCTGAACCTGAGCGTCCATTTCTCCAGGTGGGGATCAGACATGTCGGCAAGACATCAATATGGTTGTTTGATGCAAAAAGATCTCTGTAATAAGCTCTGTTCAGCCCTGAGGGAGAGGCGCCCCCCCAATGTTCATCCTCCGAGAGAAGAATGTTCAGATCACCGCCTAGAATGAGGTTAGGAGTGGAGAGTAAACCACTGTTAGCAAGAGACGTCCATAATTGCTTTTTGTCAACACATGGCGCATACACATTGAGAAGAGCCAACTCTTGATTGGTTTCCAGATGACGACCAACCAACAAAATTCCTCCAATCGTCAGGAAGGGAGTTAAGTAAAAAACATAGGGGTCCCAAGCGACCAGGAGACCTCCAGAATTTCCAATAGAATTAACAGCTAAGGAGAGCCAGGAAGGGCGAAAACGATGAATAAAGTCTCTCGCCTTTTGATCTTCCGAGAGGGTCTCTTGAAGAAAAATTATTTCTGGAGAAGTACTTGCTAGCAGTCTTCTAAAAGAGGCAGCTTTGAGGGTGCCTCTGATCCCTCGAATATTCAGAAAAAGCACCAACATCACTTGGATTGGGCTAAGGCCTTCAACGCTCTAAGGGCCTTCCCATCCATGGAAGGGATGACAGTATCTTTTGGTTGGTTGCTTGAGGTTTCCTTTTTCTTTCTTGAGCTCCTCGTCTGTAGTGGAGAGAGTTCAGTACCAAAACCTCTAGCCCAAGCAAAACCTTTCCTATCATTGACTGAAGGGAGGGTGTTGGAAGTACCAGCCTTTGAGGAGGGATCGATAAGTTCTTTGCCACGAAAGATTGGTAGCTGGCAGGAGTTACTGGGGAATCCGATTCTAACCATTGATGGATATAAATAGTTGAGGTTTCTTTTCTTCCATCAATATGGGATATATCCAATAAAGAAATAAAAAGGGCGCCAAACTAAGTGTTTGAATCCCTTTGCGTATGTGTCAAAACCTTGAGAAACAAAACGCCAAGTGTGCCAGTTGAAATTGTTATGCTCAAGATGTCCAATAAAGACCGACAAATGCTTTGTTGTTGGAACACACTGAAACACCTGCAAATCATGAAGGAAATTTCAGCGCCATGACGGTTCTCTTTGTTAAATGTAGTCGATTACAGTAAGATCGATGCCCAAGTACCAAAGGTTGAAGGTGATCAATCGTTTGGCAAAATGCATGAAATGAGTACAAGTGTCGAGAGACTTCCTGAAGATGAAAAATAATGGAGTCTTCATGTTTTAAGAAAGCTCTCCATAACAAGAATCAGATGCATGTTGTCTTAAAGGCAGTAGCAGACATCCCGGGATAGGGACAGGGACAGAGACAGTGGGCTCAGCTTGAGGGACAGTGGGCTAATAAAGTACAGGGACAATGGTCTAACAGGGACAATGGGCAGAGCAACAAGTTTTTAGCGGTCAGACCAACAAATAGTGAAGGGTTAAGCATAAAACAGAGGGTCAGTTTTGGGTAGAGACTTTGATTTCCCTCAATAGCATCATGACAATGGGACAAGAAACTTTAGAACTAGTGGAAACAAATGATATAGGGCAAGTGAAAATTGTCTCATCAGCCAAAACTGAAAAGTGGGTTTGGGTTAATGCCAAACGGTACCGGGGCATTTTAAAACGAAGATTAGCTCGTCTGAAATGGGAGCAGACAAGGAGAAAAATGTCTCAAAGGGAAAGTACTTGGGTCCTTCGCAAGAAACAACATTCAAACAAGTCCTCTTTGCAAGTATGTGGCAACAAGTCTAAAGGAAAATGAAAAGTCATTGATGATTATGCATTATATAGTCCTACATCCACACCTCTCACTTGGTCATTTGATCTTTATGTGAAAGAACTGTTAAAGGTAAAAAAGAGGTTGGAAGCAGTAGAAGCTAAAGAGTTGGAAAGAGATTGTACAATCCATAGAATAATAGCCAAAAACCAGGATTTAGCAGAAAACAACAAAGTTCTGAAGGAGCAAGTGTCATTGCTACAAGAAGCTCTTCGAATGGGGAAAACAGAATGGAAAYGCATGAAAGCGGAAGTGCAAAACATGAAGAAAATTGCAGCGGAGAATACAAAGGTGATGAATGCGAAGCCATCTCAGGATAAAGGGAAAGTAGTTACCCAAATAGACAACAATGAAGAGACATCAAAAGAAGAGAGGAAAGGAGATTCCACAAAACTCTCTAAAACCTGGGCTCAAATTATTAGCAATCCTGCTAAGAGGGAAGGAGAAAGAAACATTCAGGTTGACAACATGCAGGATAGAGAAAGCAAAGAAATACATGATAGAGAAACAAACATAATTATCAAGGGGGTGAAAGATTATGGGAAAAATGAATGTACTCTTGACCTTGCAAGAGACTTCTTGAAGGACAAGGACAAATATGTCAAGCATGGAGAGTAGGTAAGCCTAACGGTGAGAGGGACATGCCCATAAAAGTCATCATGCCTAACTTGTGTGATAAAGAGATCATTCTAAGCAGGAAGCAGTTCTTGAGGGGTTCTCGGTTTTTTCTAGAAGAAGACTTAACTGTAAGACAACAAGAGGAAAGGAGGGACGAGATGACAAAAGTTAGGGCAACAAGAGATGAGGG